>PISX010035424.1:0-12925 GCA_004024625.1 Mellivora capensis
TCTCTGTCATTTGGTCTTCTATATCACTAATTCTTTCTTCTGCCTCATTTATCCTAGCAGTAAGAGCCTCCATTTTTTATTGCACCTCACTAATAGCTTTTTTTATTTCAACTTGGTTAGATTTTAGTTCTTTTATTTCTCCAGAAAGGGCTTTTATATCTCCAGAGAGGGTTTCTCTAATATCTTCCATGTCTTTTTCAAGCCCGGCTAGAACCTTGAGAATTGTCATTCTGAACTCTAGATCTGACATATTCCCAATGTCTGTATTGATTAGGTCTCTAGCATTGGTACTGTCTCTTGTTCTTTTTTTTGTGGTGAGTTTTTCCGCCTTGTCATTTTTTCCAGATAAGAGTATATGAAGGAGCAAATAAAATACTAAAAGGGTGGCAAAGACCCTAGGAAAATGCCCTTTAAAGAAAAAATTGAATTAACTGCAAGACTAAATAATCATGGGGAGAAAGCCATGAATTCCGCGCTTTGCTTTCTCCTCCTCTGGAGTTCCGCTTCTCTCCTTGTTAAGTGAACTTGGTCTTGGCTGGATTTCTTTTGATCTTCTGGGGGAGGGGCCTGTTGTAGTGATTCTCAAGTGTCTTTGCCCGAGGCAGAGCTGCACCGCCCTTACCAGGGGCCGGGCTAAGTAATCCGCTCGGTTTTGCTTTCGGGAGCTTTTGTTCCCTGAGCGCTTTCCGCAGAGTCTGGAGGACGGGAATGAAAATGGCGGCCTCCTAGTCTCTGGCCTGGAAGAGCTGAGATTTGGGGCTCCACTCCTCAGAGAAAAGCCCCGGCTACTCCCATCTCCCTCGCCTCTGGCCGCGCTCCGAGCTCACCCAGCCTGCGACCAGTTTAAGGTAACCCTGAGCTGAGAGCTCACTCCTAGGCTCTGTCTTTGTGGCCAGCTTCCTGCTCTGATACCTGCTAGCTCTGCGACACTCAGACACCCCCAATCCTTCTGTGACCCTGCAGGACCTGGGGCCACGCTGACCCCGTGTGGGCTTCACCCCGGTTTAGCCTCTGGAGCGATGTCCCTCCGTGGAGCAGACTTTTAAAAGTCCCGATTTAGTGCTCCATTGCTCTGCCGCTTGCCGGGAGCCGGCCCCTCCCCCGCGGTCTATCCTCCTGTCGCTTTTGTTTCACTTCTCCGCTGGTCCTACCTTCCAGAAAGTGGCCGATTTTCTGTTTCCAGAATTGGTGTTCTTCCTCTCTTTGATCTCCCGTTGGATTTGTAGGTGTTCGCAATGGTTTGATAAGCTGTCTAGCTGATCTCCTGCTACGTGATGTAGTCTCAGCTGCTACTTCTTCACCATCTTGACCCTCCAATCAAATTTTTTATTTTTTAATTTACATATAAGGTATTAGCCCCAAGGGTATAGGTCTGTGAATCTCCAGGTTTACACACTTCACAGCAATCACCATAGCACATACCTTCCCCAATGTCCATAACCCCACTTCACTCTTCCTACCCCCCTCCCCCCAGCAACCCTCAGTTTGTTTAGTGAGATTAAGAGTCTCTTATGGTTTGTCTCCCTCCCAATCCCATCTTGTTTCATTTTTTCTTTTCCTACTCCCAAACCCCCACGTTGCCTCTCAACTTCATCAAATCAGGGAGATCATATAATTATCTTTCTCTGATTGACTTATTTCACTAAGCATAATACCCTCTAGTTCCATCCACATAGTTGCAAATGGCAAGATTTCATTTCTTTTGATGGCTGCATGGTATTCCATTGTATATATATACCACATCTTCTTTGTCCATTCTTACGTTGATGGACACCAATGATGGACATTTAGGTTGTTTCTATAGTTTAAATTGCCCATCTCTTAATTATAGAATATCCCTTTTGTTATTGTTGAAAGTGAAATAGTAAAATAATTTTGTTAATTTTAGGTAGATACAGATTTAAATAGTTTTTTCAAAAGATTCAATTGATGCCTTATTTAGTGTTTCTTGTCAGCATTATCTTGTGGAAATTGTGGGAGTTATCAGATGGGTTCTTTGCTGTCAAAATTACTAAACCAGTTTTTTTTTTTTTTATAACTTCTATTAACTTACTTTGTAAGGCGAGGATGATCTCTGAAAGAAGAGCTGTTTTTAAACCAGCCTCAGCATATTCCTTCCTTCCTTCTTCCTCCTAATTTCTGAGGTCAATGATATCCACCTCTTTCACTAATAGTGTAAGGACCTATTTAGCCAGAGTGACTCCATTTTGGGTAAATAGCCATTTTGTTGTTTGTGCAGTAAACTTAAATCGACTCTCCCTCCCAGAGAAACGTACTTAGAAGCAAGTCTGGGAAACCAGTAAAATGTAGTTGGCTAGTTCCTGATAACAGAGCCCAGAGTACAAGGATGAGTTAGGCCAGATAGAGACATCTAATCAGTACAAAGTACTGATTGTAACAGTGAGAAGGTCTTATCCAATCCTAAATGACTCCATCTTGGGAAGGACGATGATCTTATTATTCACACTGAATATGTTAACTGACTAAGCCTTCCCAGAAAGTACTGTTTGTAATGGTTCCTGGTATAGGGTAATCTTGAATAACATGTCACTAGACCATGTTATTCAAGAGACACATAGATCCCGTGGGTTGAGATACCAAAATATCGGTTACAGTTTTACCCAATAAAAGGTAGCCTGTAAGATTGGGAGGGGTCGCTCTCTTTGGAGACGACCCTGACCAGTCAGTCTGACTTTTAATGCTTGGCATAGAATAGAGCTTTGCATAACTTTAACTTGTTTCAGTCTCATTCCCCATGGTCAATCAGTCTGATTTCTAATACTTGGCATAAAATAAAGCTTTAAATAACTTTCACTTTGTCTCAGTCTTGTTTCGTTTAATAACAGACCTAACAATAGGAAATCCTATCTGTATGAAATCAGCTCATCTAACAATATTAGGAATGTCCAGCAGTCCTGTTTCATGGAAATTAAATGAGTGAATAACTTTATGATGAGAAAAGTCACAAGGTCATGACTACTGTTGCTTTAAAACTAAATGAGCAAGGGGCGCTTGGGTGATTCAGTCATTAAGCTTCTATCTTCGACTCAGGTCATGATCCCCGGGTCCTAGGATCGAACCCTGAATCAGGCTCCCTGCTCGGTGGGGAACCTGCTTCTCCCTCTCGCACGTCTCCTGCTTGTGTTCCCTCTCTGTCTCTCTCTCTCTCAGATAAATAAATCTTAAAAAAAAAAAAAAAAACTAAACTAAATGAGCAAGAGGGAGGAACAAGATGGTGGAGGAGTAGGAGATCTAAACTTCATCTGGTCCCAGGAATTCAGCTAGATATCAAACCATTCTAAACACCTACAAACTCAACAGGAGATGGAAGAGAATAGCAGCAATTCTATGAAAAGGAAAGTGACCACTTTCTGGAAGGTAGGACAGGCAGAGAAGTGAATTCGAAGCAGATAGACTGCAGGGGGAGGGGCCAGCTCCTGGCAAGCAGTAGAGCAGTGGAATACAAAATCGGAACTTTTAGAAGTCTGCTCCACTGAGGGGTGTTGCTCTAGAGGCTAAGTGGGGGGTGGGGGGGGCATGGAGTACTTGCAGGGACAGTGAGGTTTCAGGACCTACAGGGTCACAGAAAAACTAGGGGTGTCTGAGTTTGGCAGAGCTCCCAGGTATCAGAGCAGGGAAGCTGGCTGCAGAGATGGAGCTGAGAAGGGGAACCTCAGCTCGAGGTTACCTTAAACTATGATCCAAGGCACAGTGGGGTCAATGCACCTTGAGCAAGGACCCCAAAAGTGGCAGATCTGGGGAAACTCACCTTCCTCCTTTGGGAGAAGTGGCACAGGAGTGCTGCAGAATTGGCTGGATTTGGAGACTCTAAATGGGGCTGGCACCAGAGATAGAAATTCTTGGTCACTGGCTGGGTGAGCACAGAGTACAGCCAGAGACTAGGAAGACAGGAGTGATTGACTGCTTTTCTCTGAGGGTGCATGGAGGAGTGGGTCCGTGAGCTCTCAGCTCCTCAAGCCGGAGATTGGGAGGCTGCCATTTTCATTCCCGTCCTCCAAAGCTGTACGGAAAGCATTCAGGGAACAAAAGCTCCTGAGGAATAAACGGCACAGATTATTTAGCCTGGCCTGTGGCAAGGGCGGTGCAATTCCACCTCAGGCAAAACATTTGAGAATCACTGCAATGGGCCCCTCCCCCAGAAGATCAACAAGAACATCCAGCCAAGACCAAGTTCACCGATCAATGAGAACTGCAAAAATTCAGAACTACGTGAATACAGTACATGGAATTCATGGCTTTTCCCCATGGCTCCTTAGTCATTCAAGGTTAAATTTTTTATATTTTCATTATTTTTTCTTTTTCTATTTTTTAAAATTTTTCCTCTCTCCTATTTTAACTATTTTATCTTATCAATACCTTTTTAAAAATCTGTTTAAATTTTCATTTGTTATTTTCAAAACAATTAATAAATTTATTCTTTGTACAAAAAGACAGTTTAAGTATATTATATAGAATTTACAACTTGTTAAAGCTACAGTTAACATCTTGGGAATATTGGCATGTAACATATGACACTAACTATTGGTTAAGTGGAACCAAAATAAATAAAAAGTATTAGAATGCAATTGGTTTTTAATTGAAAATTGTCCTCTGCAAATGTTCACTGAGGACCCAAGAAGATGCCCAGCTTATGTAACTTACATTTGAGAGTGTGGTTAGCCAAGAATGCCACAAATATATTGCTTTGCTAAGGCATTTCTGCATACTACTGCATTAGGAAATGTTATTTGTTTTGACAATCATTTTCTCAAAGCAGTCTCAAATTATTATGTTTTTCTTTTTTAAAATTTTTAATTGAAGTATAATTGACATTCAATATTATGTTACTTTCAGGTGTACAATTATATACATTCTAAAATACTCACCATGATAAGTGTGGTTACTGTCTGTCACCATACAAAGTTACTACAGTATTATCAACTATATTCCCTATGCTGTACATTTCATCCCTGTGATTTATGTATTTTTTAATTTATTTTAAAATTAACATATAATGTATTATTTGCCCCAGGGGTACAGGTCTGTGAATCATCAGTCTTACACAATTCACAGCCCTACATAGCACATACCCTCCCCAATGTCCATCACCCAGCCACCCATTCCCTACCCCCTAGCAGCCCTCAGTTTTTTTCCTGAGATTATGAGTCTCTCTCTCTCTTTTTTTTTTAAGATTTTATTTATTCATTTGACAGACAGAGATCACAAGCAGGCAGAGAGGCAGGCAGAGAGAGTGAGGGGGAAGCAGTCTCCCTGCTGAGCAGGGCTCGATCCCGGGACCCTAGGATCATCACCTGAGCCAAAGGCAGAGGCTTTAACTCACTGAGCCACCCAGGTGCCCTGAGATTAAGAGTCTCTTATGGTAATTTTGGGATACAGTTTCTTCTAACAGACCAAAATATGCCCTAAATTTAGCATATGGCTTTGTTCTAGTCTCCAGCCTGATCACATTCTCTTCTTTTTTTTTTTTCTTTTTTCAATGAACTTCTTATCCATTTCTTTTTTTAAAATCTTTTCTAATTTTCATCTTTACAGTCATATTTTATCTCTTCATTGTGTTTACCTATATATATATATATATATATATATATATAGTTTTGTTTTTGTTTTTTACAAACATAGACTTTATTAAATGCTGCTCAATCTCGCAATGGAGATCTTTCATTACAAAACAGTTCTCCACACAACTGCAAGTAAAGAGATTGGAGTGGTACTCATAACAAAAGATGTGAGAAATACTTGACCAAGTGAAAACATACAAGACCTTTCTATAGTCAAGAACTCTACAGGGAAAGCCTACTGCATTCCCTTTAAATTAAGCCAGACAGTGAGTGCTCTGCATCACCACACTGTGGGACTCAAATCCTCCTTCCCTGGGCCAGGAGGGACTGAAGAAAGGGCAGGTTGTGAGGATTGGAAAGGTCCTACCTTTAGCCTTTGGGAGGAAGAGGAGGAAAGAACTGAGAAGCAGGCTCAGTGTTGACCTGTGCTGCCTCGGAGAATCTGGGCTCATCACTCTGAGGAGTTGCAAATGAAAGGGGATATTCATGAGGAACAATCTGAAGAATCTGGTTTACTTTCCTGGCTTTTATTTATATTTTCTGCTTTAAAAAGTTTGGAGATACAAGTTTCTGATCAAATTCGAGTGCGGTAATATCTTTAATGAATATATATATATATATACATACATATATTTTTATGTGTATATATATTCATATATATACATATATACATATACATACATATATATGTATATGTATATATTCGTATATATACATATATACACACACATATATAAATATATATATAATATATGTGTATATGTATACATATACATATATATACATATATACATACATACATATACATGTATACATACATACATATATATGTATATATACATATATACATATACATACATATACACACACATATATATACATACATATATAATATATATTCATATATATACATATATATACACACACATATATATGTATATATATGTAAATATATATAATGTATATGTATATGTATATGTATGTACATATGTATATGTATATGTATATATGTATATGTATGTATATATATATATATATATTCATTAAAGATATTACCGCACTCGAATTTGATCAGAAACTTGTATCTCCAAACTTTTTAAAAAAGAAAATATAAATAAAAGCCAGGAAAGTAAACCAGATAAATATATATATGTATATATATATATATTTCTTTAAAATTTTAGGAGGCACTTTCCTCTAACAGACCAAAATACACCCAAAATCAAATATGTGGCTCTCTTCTATTCACAAGCCTAATCGTATTTTTTTTCCTCTTTTTTTCCTTATTCTCCCCCTGGTTTAGGGTCTCTTCTGATTTGATCAGTGTATATTTTTCTGGGGTTGTTGCTACCCTTTTAGCATTTTATTCTCTCATTCATCTATTCTTCTCTGAACATGACAAGGCAGAAAAACTCACACCAAAAGAAAAAAAAATAAAAGAACAAGAGGCAGTACTGACTGCTGGGGACCTAATCAATATGGACATTAGTAATATGTCAGAACTAGAATGACGATTATCAAGGTGCTAGCTCAGCTTGAAAAAAGCATAGAAGATACTAGAGAATCCCTTTCTGGAGAAATAAAAGAACTAAAACCTAACAAAGTTGAAATTAAAAAAAAAAACTATTAATAAGATTAGATAAAAAAAATAGAGGCTCTTACTGCTAGGATAAATGAGGCAGAAGAGAGAATTAGTGATATAGAAGACCAAATGATGGAAAATAAAGAAGCTGAGAAAAAGGGATATAAACAACCACTGGATCACGAGGGGAGAATTCAAGAGATAAGTGATACCTTAAGATGAAACAATATAAGAATAATTGGGATACCAGAAGAAGAAGAAGAAAGAGAGAGGGGCAGAATGTATATTAGAGCAAATTATAGCAGAGACGTTCCCTAATTTGGGGAAGGAAATAAGCCTCAAAGTCCAGGAGTCACATAGAACCACCCTCAAAATCAATAAAAATAGGTCAGCACCCCATCATCTAACAGTAAAACTTTTAAGTCTTAGAGACAAAGAGAAAAGCCTGAAAGCAGTTCTGGTCAAGAGTTCTGTAACTTACAATGGTAGAAATATTAGAATGGTAGCAGACCTATCCACAGAGACCTGGCAGGCCAAAAGGACTGGCATGATATATTCAGAGCACTAAATGAGAAAAATATGCAGCCAAGAATATTATATCCAGCTAGGCTGTCATTGAAAATAGAAGGACAGATAAAAAAACTTCCAGGACAAACAAAAACTAAAAGAATTTGCAAACACCAAGCCAGCCCTACAGGAAATATTGAAAAGGGTCCTCTAAGTGAAGAGAGAGCCTAAAAGTAACAGACCACAAAGGAAAAGAGACAATGTACAATAACAGTCTCCTCACAGCCAATACAATGGCACTAAATTCATATCTTTGAATATGTGAATGTAAATGGGCCAAATGCCCCAATCAAAAGATACAGGGTATCAGAATGGATTAAAAAAAAAAATTGATATGCTGTCTGCAAGAAACTCATTTTAGACCCAAAGACGTCCAGATTTAAAGTGAGGAGGTGGAAAATAATTTACTGTGCTATTGGACATCAAAACGAAGATGCAGTGCCAATCCTTACATCAGAAGTATTAGATTTTAAGCCAGAGATTACAATAAGAGATGAGGAATGACACTATATCATACTTAAAGGGTCTGTCCAAAAAATCTAACAATTTTAAATATCTTACTCTTTTTTTTTTTTAATATATTTGTCAGAGAGGGAGAGAGAGAGAGCGAGCACAGGCAGACAGAGTGGCAGGCAGAAGCAGAGGGAGAAGCGGGCTCCCTGCTGAGCAAGGAGCCCGATGTGGGACTCGATCCCAGGACACTGGGATCATGACCTGAGCCGAAGGCAGCCGCTTAACCAACTGAGCCACCCAGGCGTCCCTAAATATCTTACCCTTAACATGGGAGCAACAACTACATAAACTAATTGAAAACAACATCAAAGAAACACATCAACAATAATACAATAGTAGTAGGAGACATTAATACCCTCCTCAGTGAAATGGGCAGATCATCTAAGGAAAAGTTAACAAGGAATAAAGTCTTTAAATGACACACTGGACCAGATGGACACCACAGATATATTTAGAATATTCTATCCCAAAGCGACACAATACATATTCTTTTCTAGTGCACATGGAACATTCTCCAGAATAGATCACATCCTGGGTCACAAATCTGGGCCAATACCAAAAGATTGGGATCATTCCCTGCATATCTTTAGACCACAATGCTTTGAAACCAGAATTCAACCACAAGAGGAAAGATGGAAAGAACCCAAATACATGGAGGCTAAAGACCATTTTACTAAAGAATGAATGGGTCAACCAGAAAATTAAAGAGGAATTTTTTAAAATTCATGGAAACAAATGAAAATGAAAACACAACTGTTCAAAATCTTTTGGATGCAGCAAAGGCAGTCCTGAGAGGAAAGTATATAACAATACAAGCCTTTCCCAAGAAACAAGCAAGGTCTGAAATACACAGACTAACCCAACACATAAAGGAGCAAGAGAAAGAATAGCAAAGAAAGCCTAAACCCAGCAGGAAAAGAGAAATAATAAAGATCAGTGCAGAAATCAGTGAAATAGAAACCAAAAGAATAATAGAACAGATCAAAGAAACTAGGAGCTGGTTCTTTGAAAGAATAAGATTGATAAACTGCTGCCCAGACTTATCAAAAGAAAAGAGAAAGGACGCAAATAAATAAAATCATGAATGAAAGAGGAGAGATCACAACCAACACCAAAGAAATACAAACAATTATAAGAACATCTTATGAGCAACTATATACCAGCAAATTTGACAATCTGGAAGAAATTCCTAGATTCCTAGAGACGTATAAACTACCAAAACTGAACCAGGAAGAAATAGAAAACCTGAACAGACCCATAAATAGTAAGGAAATTGAAGAAGGAATAAAAAAATCTCCCAACAAACAGGAGCCAAAGACTGGATGGCTTCCCAGGGGAATCCTAACAAACATTTAAAAATGAATTAATCCTATTCTCCTGAAACTGTTCCAAAAACTAGAAATGGAAGGAAAACTTCCAAACTCATTTTATGAGGCCAGTATTACCTTGATCCCAAAACCAGACCGAACCGCATCAAAAAGGAGAATTACAGACCAATATCCCTGATGAATGGATGGGAAAATTTCTCACCAAAATGTTAACCAAGAGAATCCAACAGTACATTAAAAGGATTATTCATCGAGGGTAGGGGGAGGAGTCAAGATGGCGGAGAAGTAGCAGGCTGAGACGACATCAGGTAGCAGGAGATCAGCTAGATAGCTTATCAAACCATTGGGAACACCTACAAATCCAACGGGAGATCAAAGAGAGGAAGAACAGCAATTCTGGAAACAGAAAATCAGCCACTTTCTGGAAGGTAGGACTGGTGGAGAAGTGAATCGAAAGCGACGGGAGGATAAACCGTGGGGGAGGGGCCGGCTACCAGCAAGCGGCGGAGCAACGGAGCACTAAATCAGGACTTTTAAAAGTCTGCTCCATGGAGGGACATTGCTCCAGAGGCTAAACTGGGGTGAAGCCCACGCTGGGTCAGCGTGGCCCCAGGTCCCGCAGGGTCACAGAAGAATCGGGGGTGTCTGAGTGTCACAGAGCTAGCAGGTATCAGAGCGGGGAAGCCAGCCACAGAGACAAAGCCAAGGAGTGAGCACTCAGCTCGGGGTTACCTTGAACCAGTAGCAGGCTGGGTGAGCTCGGAGCGCAGCCAGAGGCGAGGGAGACGGGAGTAGCCGGGGCTTTCCTCTGAGGGCGCACTGAGGAGTGGGGCCCCAAAATCTCGGCTCCTCGGGGCTGGAGACTGAGAGGCCGCCATTTTCATTCCCGTCCACCGGAACTCTACGGAAAGCGCTCAGGGAACAAAAGCTCCCGAAAGCAAAACCGAGCGGATTACTTAGCCCGGCCCCTGGTAAGGGCGGTGCAGCTCTGCCTCGGGCAAAGACACTTGAGAATCACTACAACAGGCCCCTCCCCCAGAAGATCAAAAGAAATCCAGCCAAGACCAAGTTCACTTAACAAGGAGAGAAGCGGAACTCCAGAGGAGAAAGCAAAGCATGAAATTCATGGCTTTCTCCCCATGATTCTTTAGTCTTGCAGTTAATTCAATCTTTTCATTAATTTTATTTTTTTTTTCTCTTTTTCTGCTAAATTTTTTTTAACTTTTACCCTTTTCTTTTTTTAACATTTTTTAACTAGTTTATCTTAACAATACTTTTTTTCAAAAAAATAATAATCTTTTGTGAACCTTCATTATTATAGTGTTATTTTATCCTTCATAGTATTTAACTTTATTTTTTGTATTCACATAAGGGTTTTTTATTCTAAAAAATTTGGGGTACAACTTCCTCTAGTGGATCAAAAGACACCCTAAATCTAGCTCCAGGCTTGTTCTAGTCTCCAGCCTGAGCAAATTCTCTCCACTTTCTTTTTCTTTATTTTTCCAACCAACTTAATCAACTCCTTTTTTTTAGAAATTTAAAAAAAAATTGTTTTTCATCGTTATAGGCATATTCCATCCCTTCACTGTGTTTCCTCTTATATACATTTTCATTCTTTAAAATTTTGGGAGGTACTTTCTTCTAAGACACCAAAATACCCCACAATTAAGTGGGTGACCCTGTTCTAGTCACCAGTCTAATATATATATATATTTTTTCTTTTTTATATTTTTTCTTTATTTGTTTTCTTTTTTTTTTTTAATTTTTTTTTTCTGAAATTCTTTTTATCCCCTTTCTCCCCCCACCACGATTTGGGGTCTCTTCTGATTTGGTTAAAGGGCATTTTCCTGGGGTCTTTGCCACCCTTTTAGTATTTTATTTGCTCCTTCATATACTCTTATCTGGAAAAAATGACAAGGTGGAAAAACTCACCACAAAAAAAAGAACAAGAGACAGTACCAAAAGCTAGGGATATAATCAATACAAACCTTGTTAATATGTCAGATCTAGAGTTCAGAATGACAATTCTCAAGGTTCTAGCCGGGCTCGAAAAAGGCATGGAAGATATTAGAGAAACCCTCTCTGGAGATAAAAAAGCCCTTTCTGGAGAAATAAAAGAACTAAAATCTAACCAAGTTGACATAAAAAAAGCTATTAGTGAGGTGCAATAAAAAATGGAGGCTCTTATTGCTAGGATAAATGAGGCAGAAGAAAGAATTAGTGATATAGAAGACCAAATGACAGAGAATAAAGAAGCTGAGCAAAAGAGGGACAAACAGCTACTGGACCACGAGGGGAGAATTCGAGAGATAAGTGACACCATAAGATGAAACAACATTAGAATAACTGGGATTCCAGAAGAAGAAGAAAGAGGGAGGGGAGTAGAAGGTATATTGGAGAGAATTATTGTAGAGAATTTCCCTAATATGGCAAAGGGAACAAGCATCAAAATCCAGGAGGTGCAGAGAACTCCCCTCAGAATCAACAAGAATAGGTCCACACCTCGTCACCTAATAATAAAATTTAAAAGTCTTAGCAAAAAAGAGAAAATCCTAAAAGCAGCCTGGGAAAAGAAGTCTGTAACATACTGTTAAAAATATTAGATTGGCAGCAGACTTATCCACAGAGACCTGGCAGGCCAGAAAGAACTGGGGTGATATATTCAGAGCACTGAACGAGAAACACATGCAGCCAGGAATACTATATCCAGCTAGGCTATCATTGAAAATAGAAGGAGAGATAAAAAGCTTCCAGGACAAACAAAAACTGAAAGAATTTGCAAAAACCAAACTAGCTCTACAGGAAATATGGAAAGGGGTCCTCTAAGCAATCAATATGCTGCCTGCAAGAAACTCATTTTAGACCCGAAGACACCTCCAGATTTAAAGTGAGGGGGTGGAAAACAATTTACCATGCTAATGGACATCAGGAGAAAGTTGGGTGGCAATCCTTATATCAGATCAATTAGATTTTAAGCCAAAGACTATAATAAGAGATGAGGAAGGACACTATATCATACTCAAAGGGTCCGTCCAACAAGAAGATCTAACAATTTTAAATATCTATGCCCCTAACGTGGGAGCAGCCAACTATATAAACCAGTTAATAACAAAATCAAAGAAGCACATCAACAACAATACAATAATAGTAGGGGACCTTAACACGCCCCTTACTGAAATGGACAGATCATCCAAGCAAAAGATCAACAAGGAAATAAAGGCCTTAAATGACACACTGGACCAGATGGACATCACAGATATATTCAGAACATTTCATCCCAAAGCAACAGAATACACATTCTTCTCTAGTGCACATGGAACATTCTCCAGAATAGACCACGTCCTGGGTCATAAATC
>PISX010035425.1:0-12927 GCA_004024625.1 Mellivora capensis
TTTTTTTTTTTTTTTTTTTTTTTTTTTTTTTTTTTTTTTTTTTTTTTTTTTTTTTTTTTTTTTTTTTTTTTTTTTTTTTGGTAGGGGGGTGTTTTACAGTAGTTTCTGAGTTTTTGCTTCAGCTTAACAACTCAGGTGCAATCAGTTTTTTTTCTAGATTTCTTATAGCCGTTCAGAGTGCATCAGATTTAGAGAAACCAGCCATAAATGTCTATTTTATTTCAATACACTTTTCAGTGTATTTCCAAATTAGATAAAAACATTATTCTTGTCCCACACTTTCAAAATGAATTTATGGCAGGCCAAGATTTTCATCCTTTTGTATGGCCAGTAACAACAATAGCCATCTTGTAGGTTCATGTCTAAGAAGAATATATAGCTTTATTTCTATAAAGTCCAAAATCTCAAAAATCCCAAAAAAATCCCCCAAATCGGACTTTTACATAACTGAAAAATGATCAAAAGCTTTCATTATAAAATCCTCAATTTCACAGTTAGGCAAAACATACATTCTTTGAGCAGCGTTGCCTGTAGGGTTTGCAGGGCATTTAACAGGTAGCATTTTTGCATTTTCTTTGGCCAGAAGTTTATAGACTGATTGGGATTTGTCAAAATTTACATTCACATAGTCTGGCAAATATGTACATAGAGGAGTGTGGTAGTCAGAATAATGGCCCTGCAAGATGTTCAAGTCCTAATCCTTGGAATTTGTGTATATGTTATGTTAAACGACAAAAAGGGGATTAAGATAGCAGATGGAATTAAGTTTGCTAATCAGGTAACTTTAAGATAGAAAGAATATGGGCACTTGGGTGGCACAGTCAGTTAAGCCTCCAACTCCTGGTCTCAGCTCAGGTCATAATCTCAGGATCCTGAGATCAGACCCTGCATTGGGCTCCAACACCCTATCCAACCTTTGCTTAAGACTTTCTCCCTCTCTCCTAGCAACCCCTCAACTCTCTCACTCTCAAATAAATAAATCTTAACAACAACAAAAAAGAAGACTATCTTTGATTATCCAGGTGGCCCCATGTAATCACAAGCTTCTTTAAATATGGGAGAGGGAGGAAGAAGAGTCCATGTCAGAGTGATGTGATCTATGAGATTCAACCAGCCACTGGTTGTTTTGAAGATGTGAAGAGGTACAGGCAAGGATTAGAGGTGGCTTCTAGAAGCAGGAAAAGTCAAGAAAAGATATACTCCCCTAGAATCTCCAGAAAGGAACTTAGTCATGCTACTACTTTGATATTTAGCCCCAATGCCTTGATTAACCCAGTAATACTCATTTCAAGATCCCATCCTCCAGAACCATAAGATAATAAATTTGTGTTGTTTTATGCTATTAAGTCTGTGGTAACTTATTACAAGGCTATAGGAAATTAATGGGCAAAGTCTAGTTCTTATTTGGGTAAGATATCAATATTCTTTGTTTTATGTTTTCTGTGGTTTCATAATATCTTCATAAAAACCTAAAAGAAGATTTGAAACTGCATTTTTCAAAACAAAACACCTAAGAACTAGAGAAAACATTTTGTTGTGATTCAGTGAATCACCAAATATACTGAGAAAAGTGTGTTTATTAATCAGGTCCAGTTAAATCTTGTTTACACTATAATAGGTCAACCCATCTATTCAAAATTTCTCCTGTTGTTTGCCTACATAGCTATAGTCTCTGAATCAAGAAACATAACTTTATTTATTTTTATAGGATAATCCAGTGGATCATAGGATGTGCATTTATTCTTGTGTGTGCCCAGAGGCTAATATAGTGAGTGTTTTGACTGAGCATTGATGTATTTTGGAGACATGGAAAAAAACAAAACATATGACTGATTTATAAGTACTCAAATGTTTCATCTAGGACTTGTGAAAATTTGATTTCCTATGTGCTTTTCTTTCCCTTTTCCACCATGCCCATTCCCAAAATCTTTTCTGCCTATTGTATAAAATGTTCTGTCTTCGTTAAGTATCTCCCATACAATTGCATGTCATTCTGTCATTAAAATAATACAATTGTCTGGGTTATACTGACATTGGTATTATAATCATTCTCATTTCATTATCTAAACTCTTAGAAAACATGGTCAAAGTATTCACAGTGTTAAAAATTAAACTAGAATTGCCTCAACAGAAAGCATACAATTAATCCACAGGAAAGTGAAAGATGACTGTTAATGCTCATGATTACAATGCATTTAGGTCGCACATAGAAGTCACATCACTCAGTGCTGAAACAATGGATGTTTCATTTTTATGAACTGCAAATCACAATTTTCAGTGAGCAGTTGGGGAAAAAACAATGACAGTAACTACTGAGAATGGATAATCTATGTCCTCCCCAGTTGAAACTAAATAGTGTTATTTCTTCAATTTTTTGAGCTGCCATTTGGGCTTTGTACTTTTTCCCTAACATTCTCTACCCATTGCTAAAAACCAGCATATTTTGCATCCCAAGGAGGGGTTTCCTGGGACATGGGGATTTTAGTGCTCAAACCAGAGTAGTTCCAGGGAAACCTGAACCAGTGGTCATCCTAAAACCAGTATGTAACTTTAGGATATAATTGATTTTCAACATACCTAAAACATAGTCTCCTCATATGTGCTTACAATATATTTTCTATCTTGGTGTATTGCATTAGGACTGATCAAATCAGGATTGTAGGAATCATCATATTTTTTCCCTAGTCCTTTTTCCAATAATTCAACATTTCCTATGACATATATATTTTAAAAATATTTTATTTATTTGAGAGAGAGAATGAATGGGGGGGATAGGGGTAAGTAGCAGAGGGGGAAGGAGAGGGACAAGCAGACTCAGAGCCCCACACAGGTCTCCATCCCAGAACCCTGAGATCATGACCTGAACTGAAGGCAGATGCTTAACCGACTAACCACACAGGCATCCCAGAACTATGACATTTTAAAATTCTTTCTTCATTTTTTTGAAAATTAAATGCCTTCTCATGGTTCCAAAAATTCTACATATGAAAAGATGGGCAGAGAAAAGTCTGTATCCTTTCCACCTTGACCAGAGTCTTTCCAGTTTCCACCCAGGTTAAAGTAGTTCTCACTGTTATTAGTTTCATATGCATCTTTATGAATATAAATGCAAGTATAAATACTGTATTTTCCTTTGTCTCCCTTGGCAATAATCACTGTGATTTGAAAATAGGAAGAATGGGCACCATATAGCAGTAAGAGGTTGTTAACCGTTCTGAAAATCATCTGGGTAAATATTGCCAGCTTACTACCCTGAGGATAAAATGAAACAAAACAAAAAACAAAACCTTGAATTAGGTCCTCCCTCTGCTCTTTAGGTGTGGCTCCCTAGTTTTTGTGCTCTATAGATTTTGGCTTTACCCTCTAGAAGAATCTTCCATTTCTATCTTCTTCCTTTTATATAAAGAAAGCAGTGGAAAATATCCACTTACTGGTGGATGAGCAGTATTCCCTGTTTCCTTCCCAAAAGAAAGTTGGAAGCCCAGAGGTATTTAATATGTCTTCTCTAGTTATAGTCTCTTTGCAAATACAATTCTAAATATCTTTTGTCCCCACAGAGTGTCTGTTTCATCAGATGTACTTGACAAAGGCCATTTGACTCTCTAGGATATTCTGTGTATACATTTACAACTTGAAGTCGTCTGTAGTTAGTAACAGTTTTACCTCTTCCTTTTCAAAATATACATTTATAACTTCTTTTTCTTAATTTTCTTGGTTAGTATTTTTAGTTCAATGTTAAGTAATACTGATAATGAGGGCTTCTGTCTTGTTTCTGATTTTGTTGGTCATACTTCTGGTGTTGCTCCATAAACATAGTGGCTTTTGGACTAAGCTGGATTTATTTTATCATATGGAAGAAACTGCTATCAAAATCTATTTTATTGAGTATTTTAATAAAAATGGTTATTGAATTTTGACAGGTGGCTTTTCAGATTAAGACAATAAAATATTTCTGAGATCCATTAATATTATAACACAATTTTGTTAAAAGATTTCCTAATATTAAAAAATTCTTAGATTCTTAGAATAAACCTCACTTAGTCATGATGTATGGCTCTTTTTGTGTATACATTGATTAAATTTGCTAGTATTAGGATTTTTGCTTTAATATTCATAAGTGATATTGATATGAGGGTTTGAGTGGGTATTTACAATCTTTGTTTTACCAGGAGGTTTTTTTCTTTATAATATGGAAGAAATCTTAGAAGCTTTAAAATTGTTTGATCATTAGAGACTTAAAAAAAATTTCCCCATGAAATCCTCTGGGATTGATGTCTTAGGGTTTACCTAAGACATTTTTCCCGATTTCTTCTATGTAAGACAGATCTCCCTATTTCTTCTATGTAAGTCAATCTTCAGATTTTCCATCTCTTCTGAGGTCAGTTTTACCAAATTATATTTTCTTTGAAAATTATCCATTTATTTGGATTTTCAGATTTTTTTGCATTGTGTTTAGCAATATACTCTATTTTTAAAAAAAATATTCTTGGTTATTTTTCTTTTATAACTTATTTTTGTGCATTTCTATTTTTTTTACAAGATAGGTTCATTAATATTTTTTTTCTTTCAAATAACCAGCTGTTGAATTTATTAATTCTATTATATCTTCAGTTTTCTTATCTGCTTTTTCTTTAATAATTTGTTCTGTTTTGTTTCATTGCAGTTTCCCATTCCTTTTCTAATTCTTATAATAGACTCCTAATTTATTTTTATTGATTTTTTTTATGGACAAATTCTCAATAATGATTCTCCTCTGAGCAATGGGTTTAACTTTTAAGAACTACATTTTGCAGGAATGTAGTTACATAGTGAGAGTTACATAGTCCATGCCAAAAAATAAATAAATAAATAAATAAATAAATATATATATATATATATATAATATGTGTGTATATATACACATATATATGTGTGTGTGTATATGTATGTATATAGTTATATAGAAAGGTATAAAACAGCATGACTTTTTTTTTTTAAGATTTTATTTATTTAAGAGAGAGAGAATGAGAGAGCATGAGAGGAGAGAGGTCAGTGGGAGAAACAGACTCTCTGGTGATCAGAGAGCCCGATGTGAGACTCAATCCCAGACTCCAGGATCATGACCTGAGCAGAAGGCAGTTGCTTAACCAACTGAGCCACTCAGGAGCCCCCAGCATGACATGTTTTGTTGGAGCAAAACATTTCAATGGGATACTAATCGTAGATTAAACTTAGCCAGATCACAGAAAACCTCTTTGTAGATGTAATAGTATACACTCTGATATTAACTTTTTCCATGCATATAAGATTTATGATATATAATTAATATGTATGTGTCTATTTGTGTTTTGTATATGTACACATCACTAATAATTTGCTAATAATTTTACTTCCTTGTTGATCCCATTTTCCTTTTAGGATTTTATTCTAAAATTAGCGAGGAGGGTTAAATGACCTTGTGAGTTTTGAATTTTCTTCTCCTTTATAATCTTAAAATGCATTTTCAGTTGCTTGCTTTATTTATTTATTTATTTATTTTACTTATGGAGGGCAGAAGGCAAGTATTGCTTCCTAAAATCATAGTTTCTAAGATTGTCTATGATATGTCCTTCTGACCATTAGGGACACCAAGAAGGAATGGATGACACTATTGAAAAGTAGGGATGTGTGTGTGTGTGTGTGTATGAGAGAGAGAGAGGAGTCTTCAAGTTGTTTACATATGTACTCTCTTAGCCACTAGTCATATCTGTTTCAACAAAAGTGTCTGCTGTGGACTAAATTATGTACCACAGAATTCATAAGTTGAAGCCTTGGTTTCCACTGTGATGGTATTTAGAAATGGGGCCTGGAAAGTAATTAGGTTTAGATGAGACCATAACAGTGGGTAAGAAGAGACACCAGAAAGCTTCCTTTCCACTCACATGCATCATGTATGAAGGAAGGTCCATGTGAGGACACAACAAGAATGTGGTTGTCTGCAGCCCAATGAAAGAGCCCTAACCAGAGCTGGACCTTGCTGGCAGCTTGATCTTAAACTTCCAGTTGCCAGAACTATGAGGAATATATTTCTATTGTTGAAGCCACCCAATCTATAGTATTTTGTTATGGCAGCCTGAGTTCCCTAAACCTGACATTTCATTTTACTTATGGAAGCCTCTGCTAACTATGATGTCTTTTTCAAAGTAGTAAAAAAATAATGGTTTTTACCATTGTGTGATTATAATGAGAGATAAGCAATTTTGGAAAATGATTTTCTTTGATCTGATACATATGTTTTTTAAATGCATATCAAGAAAACATATAGACATATAGGAAACTGTATTGTGAGTTTATAAAATGTAATAAAAAGATTTTGTTTCCAATTCAGAAATCATTACTTGATATGCTTAAGTAAATCCTTTGATATTCATGATTCCTGTGTGAATGAAGATTGAGGAATTGTTTCCACATATGCAAAATTACGGAACTTTTTTTTTAATATTAGAAATTTTGACTTGCTTAACGTTAAGACATGCTTCAAAGTAAGTTGGATTAGAATGTGATTATCATTAAAAGAGGTTGCTTTGGGATTAAGACCTATAACTTTTTGTTTTGTTTTGTTTTGTTTTTGCCTTTTTTTCAGTCTTGTCTCAAGGGATAGAGTACTCTCAATAATTGCATCTGAGGATGCTTTTTACATTTTATATCACTTAGTCCTTACTACCACTTTTTGTGAGAGGGTGTTTTTGTTTTTGTTTTTTTTTTAAGATTTATTCTTTGAGAAAGAGAGAATGGGCACACTGGAGGGAGGGGCAGAGAGAGAGAGGAAGAGGAAGAGTGAGAATCCCAAACCGACTCCCTGCTGAGCATGGAGCCTGATCCTAAACTCAAACCCACAACCCTCCCACCCCTGACCAGGATCACGACCAGAGCTGAAGTCAAAAGTCAGACACTTATCCCGCTGAACCACCCAGCTGCCCCTGTGAGAGGTTTCAGTATCTTTATTTTGCAATAAAGAAACAATAAATATGGACAAGGGTGTTTTCCTAATTTATATAACTAGATTGTGGCAGAGTTGAGGTTTAAATTATTTCATAGCCCTAAACATTAAGGGTAAGAATTATTTTGTTGTTATTGATAGTGTTTGTTTGTTTGTTTGTTTGTTTTTAGTATGTGGCTAATGAGCTTTTCCATTAGGTTAGAAATCTGGTCAAACTAAGATCTAACAAAGCTGTTTTTCTCCCAGTGATAACTTTGATACATTTTTGTGAAGTACCAGGTATATTCTTTTTTTCCTTTTTTTTTTTTTCTTAGTACCAGGTATGTTCTTTATCGAAAAACTTGGAGCTTCTTCTGCTTTGCTTGTGTCCTAAACATACATTGTCTGCCTCTGAATAATCCAGTTCTGCAAATTGCCAAAGAATTTAGGAGTAGGACACATGGGAAATTGTTAAGAGAAAGTGGACATATTTCCTATTCCCAATAACTATTAGAAATTATTTCCTTAAAGTAATTACTTTATAAAACCACAAATTGAGTAATTCATTCTTGATTTCAAGAATCCCTAAAGAATTTCATCAAAGACATTTACCTAATATATAATAAATAGCTAGAATTTGTAATCAAAATGTTTGCTTCTCCACAGTTCTTTTATTATCTATAATTCCACTTGCTGATATCTTCTCAAATATGAATCTGCATGGTCAGTTCTCTGCTGTCATAATTTCTAAACAGCAACTTTATTCATAGGTCCATTGTGTAAGCAGAGATTCTAAGTTTGTAGCCTGCTGTGTTTATTGATCTATTTCTTAATAATTCTATATCAGGCAATCACACAATTCACAAATTGGGAGGGAAAAAACACATTACCCATGCATTTAGAGGTTCTACTAAGAATGTTAGCTTTCTCTGTTATGTAGAATGATTGTAAAGCACCACAGTGAGACTTTTAAACAAATCAGAATTACAGCTTTCTTGTTTTAAAATATAAATGTTTCTTTAAGGAATCATTTTGGTATTTGCCTGAGGTTGTTTTCCTCTTCAGTTTGAATAGGATATGAAATTTTCTAAGTCCAAATTAGGTGATTAGCCAAGCCATTTTCAGTAATGTTCAGTCTTTGCTCTCAAATGTGCTTTTTCCATTTCGTGGCCCTGCTGTGTCTGGACTTCTGCTATATATTCTGGGCCAGGCAGTATTCAACTATTCTGATGTCACCTCTGCTCCATCTACTGGAATAATGATTTTTACTATGTACACTCTTTAGCAAAATCACTATTTTTATAATGGATTTTTAAGAAAGTTTGTCAAAAGCATGGTGCCTGAGAGCATTAAAGTTATTTAGTTAAATTGCGAGAACTCTGAGCAGAATTAAGATGAAACTATTAAATTAATCCTATTCTTTTATACTCAGATATATGCAGCCAGCACTGTCTTCTGTCATGGAAAGATAGAGCACTGCTTTGCATGGAGGGAGAAGCTGGTGCATGAGAGCAGGGAAGTAGGTGAATTTTGAAATAAAGCTGTTACTGCAGAATTGCTCAGACTCCTGATCTCATAGCCACGGTGAACTATTTGTTCGCAGACATAACCTGATCTCTCATGTCTCCTTGCCTTTGTCCATGTTCTTCTTAGAGCTCCTTTCTCAATCCTGCTTACTTGGAAAACTTCAATCTCCTATTTTTCAAGGTTCCTGACAGTTCTTTTTATGTGTTTCCTGACACCTCAGGCTTAAAGAAAGAGCTCTCATCTCTGTCTTCCTATGGTAACTCCAGTATATTTCTCTTTTAGCAGTTTCACACAAAATTGTCTAAGTACATATGTCTTTTTTCGTTAGACTCTATACTCTTTGATGGTGATGCTATTTTGTTGTTGTTACTTATGATCAACTGCTTTTGCTAAAGAAGTGAAGTTCCAATACATGGACATCACCTTGCCTGCAAAGTACTTGAATTTAAGTACTCAAATCCAGAAAAATTAAGACAAATCATCTTTGTTCTACATAAATATAGTTGCAATATTTTGGTTCAGTAGCAACAGTGAGGCCAAGTACAGGGATACAATGGCTAAAGCAGCCAATGAGCGAAGCTGGGGTATAATTGAGGGAATGGATCATGGTGAAGGGGTACTCTGGCTAGGTGCCTAGTCAGAGAGTCTTTGGTGACTAGACATGACTTAGGAGCATTTTGGAAGTAGAAGTCTGTGGTGTGTGAGATGTTCACTTTCTCTGACCTTTCTACAAAATATTTAGTCTGTCTTGTTCACCAGTGATTTTGCTGCCCAAGGATATTTTAGGGAAACAAAAAGTGATGCAATGGTTTTCCTTCAAGATTGACCTGGGGTGAAAGCAGAAATAACATATTATGGGGTTAGCAAGGCATCCAGTTTATAGTGAAAACCTTAATACTAGCTCAGTGAATGGCTTAATCAAGGAATGGAAAATGCATTCTTAGCAAAATGCAGGAGGAACCAGTAAAGTAATTGATTTTAACTTTTTTTCCTCCAGAAATTGAAACTTCTTTAAAATTAGCAAGAGAGGGGAATGACACATAAGAGCCTAAAGTGTTACCACTATTATTCTTTCCAGCTTCAGAAAGCAGAGGTGACAGGTTGGCACTGAGTGTGCCAGCTACTTGCCTGAACACTCAAGTCACAGCAGGGACCAGTAAAAGCCCCTGTCTTGGTTCCTCTTAGTCTTCAAAAAGAGACAACCACAGAGCCTTAATTCCGCATTTTAGAATCTTTTCTTTCTCTCTTAATGAAATACAGACCTCCCCAGGATGTAATATATTTTATTTTTTCAAGGAGGCAGCATGATTTACTGAAAGATGATGTAAGTCTGTTTGGATCTTTGTACCAACACTTTCTTACCTCTGTTAATCACCTTCAGCATAATTAATAGAATAATATATAAAACTAAACTAAAGCCAGGGATATAATAAATGTTCATTTACCTTTCTTTTTCCTCCTCTGTTGCCTGCATCTTGGAATAAGAAGTCATCAGCGGTATTCAAGAGGGCACGCTGAGAGTTGGTGAAGTACATGTAACAGAAGTGTCCTAGAGACAGGGATGGATATTTGTAGAGGGGAGCCTCCGGCTTAGGAAAAAACTCCCTCCTTTCCAGTTTTGCCTTGGGCTTGCCTTTAGGGTAGCCTCTTTTGCCTTGTAATTAGCTGCTTATAGGAGAAGGAAGCCTGTTCAGGAATGCAACTTCATGCTCGGCCATTCCCAGTTTAAATTAAGGAGATTGCTATAGAGTGAATGTGCCCCCCTAAAATTCATATGTTTAAATCCTAATCCCCAAGGTGATAGTATTAGGAGGTGGGGCCTTTTGGAGGTGATTATGTCATGAAGGTGGAACCTAAGGATTGGAATTAATGCCCTTGTAAAAAAGAACCTAGAGAGTTAGCTCACCCTTCCACCATGTGAGAACACACACACAGGTACTGTCTATGAACCAGAAAGTGGGTCCTTACCAGACATTAAATCTGCCAGCACCTTGGATCTTGGATTTGATCTTAGAGTTTCTAGTCTCTAAACTGTGGGAAGTTTCTGTTGTTGGGATGAGTCCTGGGTGATGAATCACTGGATTCTGCTCTGAAACCAGAGCTGCATTGTATGTCAACTAACTTGAATTTAAATTAAAAATAAAATTAAAAAGTTGTTTATGTTGTTTATAAGTCACCATTTGTGGTGTTTTGTTATAGCCTGAATGGACTAAGAGATATTTCCAGATTGTTGAATGACTTAAAGGTCTTATAATGTGGATAACTACTCTGTCTAGGATGGTTTTAATAGCTTTTCATTTGCATCATGAAAAAGTGATACATTTTTTGTCCTGCTGCATCACTTTATTAAAAATATAAACAACAGTCTATGCAAGATGGCGGGGAACTAGGAGGAGACTCTGGTTCAACCTGTCCCCTAAAGTGAGCTGATTACCTACCAAGGAACTCTGATCACTCATGAAATCAGCCTGAGATCAGAATTCTACTCGTCAGGATCTCTACGGGGGCAGAAGACGCCAGTGGGCAGAAAAAGCGGAGTGGGAATGCCAGACTGGTATCGGAAGATAAACAAAAGGGGGAGGAAGCCACCAGAGGAGACGCATTGAGAAGTAATACCCCAATACGAGAGTGCCCTACGACTGGGGACCAGCATTACCTTGAAGACTGATAAAAAGCACTCAAAAAGAGAAAAGATCACAGGGTGATCGTGGGAATTGGAACTGTTAGGGACAGGGGCTTAAGTCCCCCATGGAGGGCAGACACCCCTGGCGCTAAGCCAGAGAGAGTGCAGCGGAGAAACCAGGTCTTGGTCACTGAGCTGCGAGGAAACCTCCTAAGGGCGCTTGGCATGTGGCAGGGGCTGGGACCCTCCCGGAGCAGAAACAGACTTTTGCAGTCCCCATGTGTGCGCCGCGCCGCGCTAGCGGAGCCTGAGACGCGCTCCACCCCCTCCCCTGAGAGAGACGCGCGGGCACCAGCGGGGGGCTCTCTAGGACCCAGAAAGTCTGATCGCTCCCAGCTCAGGCCAGCAGGAAAATCTCTGTGTGCCTTCCCTGCTTGGAAACTCTCTGGCGGTCTGGAGCTGCCCAGACAGCTGCCGCTTGTGGTTTTGAGTACAAGCAGGACACACAGGTGTCCCCAGAGATCGCAGCTGGGAACCTACTCTGCAGCACCCAGAGGGGAACGGACTGGGGCTTCTCTCTGAGAGGGAGGTCTGGGTGCAGTTTGCTTTCCTCTAAACCTCCAAGAACCATCGGGAGCTGCCGAGGGGAGAGAAAACAAATGAACAGACATAAAAACCTCCAGAGAACAAAAGCCTAAAGGCCCGGTTTCCTCAGAGCCCACCCCCTGGAGGGGGGCAGGAGGACTTAACTCAGGAAACACCACCTGAAAACCCACGTGGCAGGCCCCTCCTCCAGAAAGCCAACCCGCCGAGAAGACAACAATCACTACTACTTCATAGATACGTTTAATTTTTAATTCGTTCCCACTATTCTGGTTCATTTTTTTAACTTTTTTAAATCTTTTTTATTTTTTTATATAGATTTTGTTTAGCCTATTTACCATCACAGTGAGATGTCCAGTACATCAGATTCAATAATAACCTTTTAACCTGAACTTTTTGATACATATACCCATGTTTTTCTTTTGCTTTTCTATTTTTTTATACATATTTTTAAAATTTCACTTTAGTTTAGATCATTCTTTTCTTTACTTTTATTTGCTAATATTCATATAGAGTTAAAATTCAAGGTAATCCCCTTTCCCCAGTCAATGCTACCCCTATAGGTAAACCAATTTTTAATCCCCTGATATCTTAGGGAAGTTGTATCCTTTAAATAAGATATCAAGATACATCCAGGAAGAAGCAAAATAACCTTCCTCGCCCACACTGAGAATTTACAACCACTCTCCCATCTTTTTCTCCTACCAGTATTTTTGTATACTTGTGTTTTTCCTAGTAGTCTATAAATCTTATACTTAGGGTTCTTTTTGACGAGGTTCTTTTTTTTGTTTGTCTGTTTGTTTCTTTGTTTTGCTTATACATATATATGTACATATTTTTTTCCCTCTCTTGTCATTTACTTTTATCAGTCTTTTTTGTTTGTCTGTATTTGTTTGTATACTTCACAAACCTTACCTTGGGGCCCATTTGGGCTGAGCCTTCTCTTTTATCCTTCTTTCTTTTTCCTGCCTCTCTCTCTCTCTCTCTTTCTCTCTCTCTTTTTCTGCTTTCTCTCTTTCTTTTTTTCTTCCATTTGGGTGGGGAATCTTGATTGCTCAGAAGCATTCCAGGGTGCACCTTCACTGCACCAAGGTCGATACATCCAGCTACAACCATTCAGCCAACTCTCACCAAAATGACTAGGAGGAGGAATGCCCAACAGAAGAAAAATTCAGAGGATGGGCCCTCTGCAACAGAGCTAATGGCTACCGACATAGACATTATGTTGGAAAGGGAA
>PISX010035426.1:0-12958 GCA_004024625.1 Mellivora capensis
CTCTCTGCTTGACTTATTTCACTCAGCATAATCTCTTCCAGTCCCATCCATGTTGATACAAAAGTCGGGTATTCATCCTTTCTGATGGAGGCATATTTTTTAAATTGTATTTACATCAATTAATTAACACATGGTATACTATTAGTTTCAGAAGTAAAGGTCAGTGGTTCATCAGTTGCATATAACACCTAGTGCTCATTCTATCATATGCCCTCCTTAATGTCTATCACCTAGTTATCCTTTCCTCTCCAGCAACCCTGTTTGTTTCCTATGATTAAGAGTATTCTATGGTTTGTCTCCCTCTCTGATTTTATCTTGTTTTATTTCCCCTCCTTTCCACTATGCTCTTCTGTTTTGTTTCTTAAATTCCACATGAGTGAAATTGTATGATAGTTGTCTTTCTCTGACTGACTTATTTCACTTAGCATAAAACCCTATAGCTATGCCCATGTCATTGCAAGTGGTAAGATTTCATTTTTTAGATGGTTGCATAACATTCCATTGTAATGTGTGTATACACACACGTATACCACATCTTCTTTATCCATTCATCTCTTAATGGACACCTGGACTCTTTCCACAGAGTGGCTATTGTGGACATTGCTGCTGTAGACTTTGGGGTGTAGGTACCCCTCTGGATCACTGTGTTTGCAACCTTTGTTCTGCTCACTTCTTGAAAATAAGTCTTTGAATTTAACTTGTGGGACAAATGTTAAGGAATGCAGAGATAAATGCAGGTAAAACTCCTGACCTTCACCAATAAGGGCTCATTGTACCAAAAAAACACACAGAACACTGTAGCAGGGGAGTGCTCTTTGTTCACTTCTGCAAATAGGCTGTCTCCACCCATTCTCAACCTGCTTTCCAATAAAAAGTGTCACTAATTGGTCAGTCTTTGTGATTCTTGACCTTCTCCGATTCATAACAAGGGAACTTGGTGCTCTTTTGTGGGGTAAGTGAAAATAACTCCAAGGTATTCTACTTAAAGAAATCAGGTGGTTTTTCTGTTTGTCAATTGCTTTTGCAACCACTTGGAGTCTATCATCTTTCTCTGCATTATTCAAAGGGCCAGGCAAAAGGATTAAGTGCTTTCCTACCTGTAAAAGCATCTCAACAAGTATGTCTGATTTCTTCCCACCCTGGGGAACCAGAATCTCCATAGTTCAAAGCCTATAATGCTAAACCCTCAAAGCACTCTGTCTCTGTAGCTTTTTTCTAGAAATTGAGTCTCATCTTTGGAGTTCCAGGTGGGACAATGACAGCTGAGAGAAGAGACACCCCCTGCCATTTCCCTTGAACCCTTCAGATATGAAGCCCCTTTGGTACCTCTGAACTGGGTTTGGGGTGGTATCCACATCCATGGGACATCACTTGACCACTGTTCCTGAGGTCGGGCCAGAGTTTGCAGCATTTCTGCCTCCCCTATAACCTCTACCCGACACACCCAGATGTTCCTTTTTTTAAACTAGGAGAAACTCTCTTTCTGTCTCCACATATCCCTCAAGAACTCACTTCTCTCTATATTCCCAATGAGCTTAAGCTTTTGAAACTAAAGCAGGTTGGGAAAAAAGTATCTGACAAGCACTTTCTGTCTCCTTTCCTGAAACCAATTGCCTGATGCAGATGTAATCAACAGGATCTGTCACAGGAAATTTGCATTTCAGTGAATTGGGACTGTGGCATCTCTGTTCTCTGATCTCTCCATTGTCTTGCTAGGCTAGTGCTTAAAAAATCAGTAGGAGAATCAGCATGTGTGCACCTAATGATGTGATCAAATTTGTTATAATTAACGTTTTTGAAGTCACCATTGCCATCAACTGTCTTGTCAAAAATGCACGTTAATATCTAAGACTATAGGTTTGAGATAATCCCTGAAGGGCCTCAGCTATAGAATTAGCAGAAGCCTGGAGTATTCGAGTCATTAAACATCTTTAAAAAGTGAGCACATCTTGGGGAGTCATTTATTTATTCAACCTAGCCTTGAAGCACCTGGAAATTTCAATGAATATGAGTGATTCTTTCAAATAAGGAAGAATCCGATAAATATATGGCTGAGCATACAATTTATATGAGGGTAATGAAGCCATCCTTTGTAGATGAGGATAAAATGGCAACCTCACTAACAGCAGACAATGGGTTTAATTATCTTTCCTGCAAAAAGAATGCATTTGCATTAATCTGTGTTCCTCTTTTACTTCTGGTTTCTAAAATCCACTTCAAGTTCCAGTTCTGAATACAATGGAACAACATTTCTCCTCTTTCTTCAATGATGTTTAATTATACAACTTGGACAGAATGCATGGGGCAGGTACCAGAGTTCTCTCAGAAGAAAACAGTGCTGGGAAGATTGGGGAAAAAGACCAACACTTAAAATAACTCTGGTGGTGGTGAGCTTGCCATTTTCCCTCCAGTGTCCCAGCCTGGATAGGATGCAGCTGGAAACCCACTTGTGACCTGTGGGGGCACAGGCAGAGAGTGCTCAGGGAAGCAGCTGGCTCTGGCTCAAAGTCAAAAAATGGGATTCCTAATCCCCAGAAAGAGCAGCAGGGCCCTGGGCTTCCTTTTCCTTCTTTCTTGTTTTACCCTTTCTCTCATACCTGGCCCTCAGACAATCCCAGAGGTGGTGGCTTGTCAAGAGGCCAACAGGAGCCCAAAATCAGAGAGGGGGACTTCCTTCTACATTCAGTGGAATTATGACACTCAAAAGGGCACCAACCCTGGAGGTTTCCTCTCCCTCTCCTCCCTCCACATGAGCCCACATGCAATGCTCAAGACAGGTGGCCAGCAGACCACAGAGATGAGAGCCTCAAGCTTTGGCCAGAGGACCCTAAAGGGGGACAACAGAGAAGTTGAATACCTTAATACATTTAAGGAAGAAACCATACATACAATTTCTAACAACAGTAGAATTCAATGAGTGATTGATGAGAGGAGAAAATTGGGTCAACTCAGAGACATAGACTCAAAAACATGTAGGGCAAAAGAGAAAATCACAAACAAAATAAAAAATATTTTACCATGAATAAGAAAAAAATGCAACATACCATAAGTTAAAGAATGCAGCTGAAGAGTGCCTAATAGAAATTCATAGTAGTAAGGAAACAAACAAAGAAGACTAATGATTTAAACCAATCCAGCCTTTCCATATTAACAAAACAAAGCAAAACAGAACAAGAAAAAAGCAAAACCCAAAGCCAGTAGAAGAGAATGAAATCATAAGGAAGAGGCCAGAAATATTATAAAATAGAGAATAGAAAATCAACACAGAATATCAATAGAACACAAAGGCGTTCTTGAAAAGATCAACAAAATTGAGAAACCTCACACAGACTGCCTGAGAGAAGAAACAAATATACTCAAATTACTAAAATCAAGATTAAAGAAGAAGGTCTGCCTAGTACTTCACAAATTAAAAAAAAAATTATAAGGGAATTTTGTTAACAATTATAGTGATAGCCAAGATAACAGATGAGAGAAACAAACTCCTAGAAAACCACAAATCACCAAAATCATCTCAGGAAAAAAAAAATTAGACAGTCTGAACAGATGTATAGCAAGTAAAGAGATTGAATGAGCAATAAAACTTCCCATGAAGACAAGTTCACAAGCGGATGGCTTCGCTGATCAATTCTGTCAAACACTGAAAGAAGAAGCACTAATGCCTCACAAACTCTTCCCAAAAATAAGAGGAGGAAGAACATTTACTAACTAATTTAATGAGGCCAGAATTACCCTAATACTGAAGACAGACAAAGAGATAACAAAAACAAAAATATTCCAACATGACACATCAATATCCCTAATGGATGGTGATTAAAAATCCTTAATAAAATCTTAGTCAATGAATTCCAGCAACAAAGGAAAAAAGATACACTATGGTCATCTGGGATGTAAAGTGAAGTTGGTTTAATATGTGAAAACAAATCATTATATTAAAAACATTAAGACAATGAAGGACATAGCCCATATGATCATCTCAATGGACACAGGAAACACATTTGACAAAGTCCAATACTCTTCTATAATACAAACGTTGAACAAATGAGGAACAAAAGGGAACTTCCATAACTTGATACATCATCTATGAAAAGCCTGTATTTAGGACAGTCAGTGATGAATAATTGAAGGATTTCCCTTCAGTAGGATCAGTAAAAAGACCATTATGCCTGCCTTCCCCACTTTTCTCACATGTTGTACTGGAAGCTTCGGCCAGGGTACTTAAAGATAAAAAATATATAAAGAACATCCAGTTTGAATGGAAGAAGTAAAACCATCTCTATTTACAGAGACATGATTTTGTATTTAGAAAATGTCTAAAAATACACTAAAAAAACCTATTTGGACAACTGATGAGGTTAAGCAAGGTTTCAGATGAAAGATCCACATGAAGAAATCACTTGAATTTTTCTACAGTAGAAATGAATGAACAATCCTCAAATAAAATTAAGAAACAATTCATTTTATAATAGCATCAGAAGAGTCAAATAATTAGGAGTACACTTAATAAAGTAAGTCCAAAACTCATACACATTAAACTATGAAACATTAATAGGAAAAATAGTTCAAAGACCTAATGAAAACATCAAGAAAGGGACAAGACAACCCACAGACTGGGAGAAAAATGTTTGCAGATTTATATCTGATAAGGAACATAATACCACTTACATAATTGGTTTTTAAAAACCTATGGGATACAGCAAAGGCAGTCCTAAGGGGGAAATACATAGCCATCCCTCCAAAAAAATGGAAAAATCCAGAATACAACATCTGTCTCTACACCTTAAAGAACTGGAAAATCAACAACAAATTAAACCAACTCCACACACAAGAAGGGAAATAAAAAAGTAAACCAATTTGAAAAATGTGGGCAAAGGATTTCAGCAGATATATCTGTGATGAAGGTATGCAAATGGCCAAAACATGCCTAAGCCATAACCATTGGGGAAATGGGAATCAAAACCTACATGAGCAAGCACACCACGCCCTCCAAGATGGCTGTGGTCACCCTGACAGAGGACACAGAATGTTAGCAAAGACAGGGAGATACTGGAACCTTGGTGAAGCACTGGTAGAAAGGTGGGATCGGTTCAGCCACTTTGGAAAGCCCTTTGGCAATTCCTCCAAGCGCTAGACACAGAATTATCATCTAGCCTGGATGCTCTCCTCCTGGGTTTCTCCCCAGCAGAAAACACAGAAACTCTGCACATAAGTGGGCATGGAAGCATTACTGGTCAACCCTTCCAAGCAGAAGCAAGCCATGTGTGCATCTACAGAAGAAACTGTAGTTGCTGCTCTTCCCATGCAGTGGAATCCTTTTTAACAGTAACATGGACTGAATAACTAAAACATGATACCGTGTGGATGAACTTAGTACATGAAAAGAAAGAGGCAGGTACAAAAGAGGTGAGACAGAGATGAGGTGCTTTGTCTCAAGTGCCCAGAAGGTGGGTCTATAGAGAGAAAGAAAATTAGTGTTTGCCGGAGTTAGGAGGTGCAGGTGATGTAGGAGGTGAAACCTGAGGTACAGGGTCTCTGTTGGGGATGGTGATGAAACTGTTCTAAAATATTATTTGAGGGGCGCCTGGGTGGCTCAGTGGGTTAAAGCCTCTGCTTTCGGCTCAGGTCATGATCCCAGGATCCTGGGATCGAGCCCCACATCGGGCTCTGCTCCGCAGAGAGCCTGCTTCTTCCTCTCTCTCCCTGACTGCCTCTCTTGCCTACTTGTAATCTCTGTCTGTCAAATAAATAAATAAAATCTTAAAAAAAATAAAATATTATTTGATATGGATATACTATACTTACTAAATTATGTTATGAATGAGAAATATAAAATGTATAAAATAAAATATACTAAAATGGTATCTAGTGAATATACTAAAATCCATCGAATTGTAAACATTAACTGGTGAATTGTATGGCATATGAATTCTCTCTCTCCATATGCTACATATATATTTAAAGGGTCAGCACACAATTCTTAGTCTTAGGACCTCTTTACCACTGACATCAGAGTTTGTGAGCATTAAGCTATCCCAATATTCAGGGCTAAGGATTTACTGGTCGGATCCTCTTTTGGCAGGGGTAATGGCACTGGGCTTTGAGCCCTACCCATCACGATGGAAGCCTCCATTAATTTGGGAGAGAGCCAGCGGGTCTATGATGCATGTTGTCAGGCCCCAAGCAATCCCAAACCCCACCTCTCCAGAAGACCATGGGATAAGCCAGCGGCAAGGGAGAGGTCACATCTTAAGGCTGTCCTGGTTTTGAACTCAATGGGCACTGTTGACACTGTCTTCTGTGTAGGGATGACCTCTCATGAGAACAGTTGCACCTGGACTACTGCATGGCATAGAAACTGGGTTCTTACATCCTCTCCATGAATTCTCAAAGCCAACAATTGTCCTGAGAGCATGTTTATTTCTTCCTCGATATTCCCATGGCCCTTTGACAGCAAAGCCAAGAAGACTGAGTACAATATTGAACCTTGGGAACCTTCCCCAACTTTATGAGTCCCGCAGCCTCAGGTTGCTGCCAACCTGCAGGGATTGTGGCCCCTTTGGAAAGAAGAACAGAGAGCAGGGGACATACTGAATACAGTGTCCATGGCGGGAGCTCTGGTCCCAGTGAGGTGTTTCCTGCCAAGGCCTTTGGGGCTGGACAGATGATGGACACGTTGGACAGAAGACAAGGCAGTTGAGGCTCATCTCCAGTCCCTGCTGACCCTCATGTGGCCAGTTTGTGATTGGTCACATGTCACACAGGGCTCCTCATGGGGGGTTGGCATGGGCAGAGCAAACCTCAGAACCCCCACTTCAGCACCAATATTTGTGTCAGCTCTTGTCAGAGGTGGGAACAAACATCTTTGTCCTAGGAAAATGCCACCTTACAGGAAGCCACGTGGGGTATTACAGGGGGTGTCCTGAGGGAAGGAAGAGGCTCTGGAGGGCAGACGTATTTTATAAACCACGTCTCCATAGTTTTACTTGATGCACCCCCCTCCCTTAGGGTGGGCCTAGCAAATGACCTGATTTGAGAAGGAATCCCAGGAGGCCCCGACCACCTCGAGACTGGGTGATGGTCTCTGAGCATCCGTGGCTCACCTGAGAGCCAGATAGAGCAATCACATCTGGCCCACAGCAGGATGCCACATCCTGGCAGACACCATCTCCACCATTGGTGTTCATCTGCCTGTAAACACACTTCTCCACCTACACACAGTGAGGCCCACCAAAAGACCGACTGGACATGTCATGGAAGTTGCCCATGGCTTTCTTCCTGTCATGGCCCCGTGTCCATCGGTAATTAACCTGGAGACTGTGGTGTATGATGCCAGGGAGAAACTATGGGCCAAGTGCCTGGACTCCTGCCCACCCACCAGGCTCAGACCAGCAGAGCTCCAAAGCGTTCTCTTGTCCCCTGAGGCTGGAGACCAGCTCTATGTGTCCCTAGGGTGAGCTAAAACAGTGAGAAGCTGTGCCATTTCTCTCTCCTTTGGAATAGCCACAATTAAAAACTCGACCTCTTGTAAGAAAGGTAGAGTCACAGATCACAGTAAGTTTCTCATTCTTTAAAAAAAGAACCAAACAATCATTCCAAGATGCTTTGCAGTCTCCTGAAGCAACACTCAGGCCCAATGTGACCAACATGTCCCTAAAGCAACTGATGACAACAGTTCAGGACTATCCGTTTTCCCTTTTCAGCCACAGTTATTGTGTCAAAGAACAAAGGTCAGACTGCTGATCTGACCTCCCATGGGTGCTTCCCCCCAGGTGTAGGAGAAATTCCAACTCCCTCTTTTGGAGGGAGAACCAGCCCAGTCCCTCTTTTCCCTGGGGTGACAATTCATCACCTTGACAGTGCATCCCACTAGGGCAGGCAGGTCTCGCCCTTTCTCCCCCGGGTATACAGCACACCCTCTCCTGGTGTCTTCCAGGCTGCTCTGTCTCCATGTTCCTTGTCCTTGACTAGTTCCTTCGGAAGGATGTAACCCAAATTATGGTGGAAAGAGTAACATAAACTTCCTTCCCTATCTTGCCCCTTGTACCGACCTGAGGTTGTGTGGGGGGAGCAGAGCTGCAGGGACAAGGGACATGCTTCCATGAATCCCTTTATATAGAGCCTGGCCCTTAGCACTTAACAGGCTTCTCTGGTCCCTGCCTTACTGCTGGACCACCCCACCCACAGGTCAGCATCCTGTGTGCCTGCCTCCCCAGAGCACACTCATGCACCCTGGCTAGCTGCCTTTCCTTAACCTGCCCAGGTGCTGTAGGAGGCATCGGAAAGGAGACTTGATGGAGAAACATGCAAACTGCATGTGTGTGCCTGTGGCAACAAGAGTACTGGGGTCACAGCAATCACGGGGCAGATACCACTGCCACACATCACATTGCTTCAGTACGTGGCATCTCTGATTAGCTCTGTATCCCCACTTATTCCCACCTGCTCTGAGACATGAAGTCCACCCACATCCTCTCACCCCACCTGGGCATTTCCCAGTGCTCGGGATTCCAGAGCTGCTCCACTGCCTCATGCTTGTGGGTGTTTGGGGACCTTTATTTACAGGAGAGCAAAGACACTCAGGTCCCCTTTGGTCCTAAGCTCAGGATGAGGCACATTTTGAGATGAGTAATTGTGGCCTTGTGTGGAGAAAGAAAGGATAGTTCCATATGATAACAAAGGCAGTGTCCATACAGTGCCTGTGGATCTGAGCACAGGGGGAGAAAGCTGGACCTGTACTTGGAAAGGGGCCAGAGACAGCTTTCTGGAGAGGAGGCCCCAGAGTTGGGTCCTGGGCATGAGGGGGAGAGATCAGGGCTAAGAGGCTGGGCAGTGCAACACACACTTTGAGTACAGAACTTCTCAAGACAATTTAAAAGCCCTTCTTAGCATCTCCTGCCAGTGCCCTCAGCAAAACAGCTGGCTCCTCAGAGTATGTGTGGGGTCAGATGGCCTTGGAGACTGGGATTGATGGGTAGGGCTTCCCTTTCCCTTCTAGGGGGTCATGGGGTCCGGGGGCTGACACCCAAGTTTTGTGGAGATAGCATGGGGAGTGGGTAGGTGGAGAAGATGGGCCAGAGCAGGACCCCTACCAGAAAGTGGAGGGAGATGAGGGGCCCAGGGTGGAGAAAGAGCTCACATCCTGCCTCAGCGCCATCCCCCGATGTAGACCCCGTGGTTTCCCCTGCCCACTCAGGAGCAGCATCAGCTCAACACCACTGGAAAACACCAGTGCATCACTGTTCACAGCAGCTCTCCTCGCAGAACCCAAATGTTGGGGTTAAGCCAAGGGTCCATCAACAGGGAGAGACAAAATGTGTGTGTGCACATAGCAGAATATTCCCCATCTGTGATAAGGAACGAGGTGCTGACCAATGCTATGAACCTTGAAAATATGTGCAGAGAAAGAAGCCAACTGGAGAACACAGTTACTGTGAGACATTCAGCCCAGGCAGATTCATAGATACCAGCAGTTTACCTCTAGGCCATTGGGCAGGGGAAGTGGGGCAGGGGAGGGAGGGACAGCTGGATGGCAGGTGGCTTCTTTCTGGGACAGGGGGCTCTGCCCACACATGGGGGACAGCTGCCCCACAACCTGAGTGAGCTCCCTGCAACACCTTCTGCTTCAGGGTGGTGGGGATGGCAGACTTCACGCTGTGTGCATTTTGTCCTGAGACACACCAACCCTCCAATGCAGCATGGAGCATGGAGCTGGGCTTCAGCCCCCCAGTGACCTGGATGGTTGATGTGGCTGCCTGGGCCTGCCTACCTCCCTCCCTGGCTCCAGTCCTTTCCTATGAGCATCTGCCTTGGGCCCAATGACTCAGGCTCTGCCTCCAGGGCCCTGGGACCTGGGTGCAGGCTGCCAACAGGCAGTTCAGGTTCCACAGACTCCAGCTGGCTGGCCCTGTGTTTCCCTCAACCCAACCACCATAGTGACCAATTTGGGCCCAGGTGCCAGATAGAAGTGGAGCCACTGCCTTCCTGCTCAGCCTCCAGGGGCACCTCTGAAGCAAGGAACATATGTCCCAAATACTGGGCCACCACCACCCAATCCACCAGCCCAAATAACCCCTGGGGACAGAAGTACCGAGATGCCAACACAACCTACACTCCAGGCAGCACATTTCACTCATCCTCAAGTGCTGCAAAGTTGACTAATGCTTCAAGAAAAATCCTGCTATGTTATGGACTCAGTGCTGCTGTTATGTCTAGAACAGTATTCTCACCAGATTTTGAAAGGTCACCTGACCCATTTCTGAGGGCTGGCCCAGCAGCCAAGCCGACTTCTCCTGCCAGCCTGGGACTCTGTCCTCAGAGGGAATTCCCATCATTGGTGGTCAAAGGCATGGCCCTCTAACTGCTCTAGCTGACCTGAGCAGGAGCCCTGGCAGAGAAGGGGAGTAGGGGCAGGGACCTCGGGTCAGAGACTAGCCCAACTGTCTCTCAATGAGACATGACATCCCTCTGGGGAGACTCCAATGAAGGGGCAGCTCTGAAAACAAACTCAGGGGCTTCATCTTATCTAAAAGGGGTACAAACAATGAGCCACATGGCTTTCTCAGACCTAGGAAGGGGGCTGTGACCAGGAGGTCAGGCTGACGTGGGTGCTGGGCTGCTGCGGGGCCCACCTAGGACCGTTGGGTGACCAAGCACAAACTTCTCGGCAGAAGCCAAGGTCCGCACATGCCTGGCTTCCTGAGGAGGCAGCAGCCTTTCTCTGGGAGCAGGTCCTGGGAAGCAGGAGGATGCCTCCAGGTGTGAAATAATCTCTTAGGTCTGAGTACAAGACTGGAAGCATTTCTCTGTCCATTGGGTTTGCCCAGCTCTCCGCAGATCTTCTCTTTCCCAGCAGTGACCTGGAACCCACCACCTCCCACCCCACGGTGCCCAGAAACATGCTGTTCAACACAGGAACGCTGCTAGGCCCCTGAGAATAGCAGGCCAGGCCTCTCAGAAGGCAGGGGTGCCCAGAGCTTACTGGTCTCGCTGACAAAAACTTCCATGGGCAAGCCAGCAAGGCTCTTGCAGATGATTTTTTAAGACAGCAGAATGACCGCATAGCACTGGTGTTTCTACAGAATTACAGGTGGAAGGGGATGGGTCAGCTGGCCCATGACCACCTCCCTGACTTGGGATCACACCAGGGGCCCACAGGCCAGTCCATGTGTGTCCCCAGAGGGTCTGTGGAGTGGACTCCTCCTCCTTCACTGGTGCCAGACTAACAATCACCGAGCGCTTCAGCAGACCCATCCACTCTGTGCTCAGGGTCAAGGCAGCAGAAGGCCCTCTTCCCAAGGGAAGAGTGGAGGTTGCAGAAATTGATGTGGGCTTACCTTTGGTCCAAAATCTCTCCATAAACAGGTGAGGAAAGCCCCAGTGTTTAAGAAGGAAATATACTGGCAATGCAAATTTGTCTGAGTTTTTAACAACCATGCCATGGCAAGACAAGGGCACGTGAAGCCACATACTTAGGGTTACATAGGCAGAGCCCAAGTGACAGGGCGAAAGGAGCTGACCTGTTTATCAGCACATTCTGGAAGGTTCTCTCATGAGTTAATATTGCTTCATCATCACTGGGCTTTCCTGAGGCCTATGTGCAGGTCTGACCCCTGAGTGAATGGAGACGCATGACAGGGTTCAGATCTCACCTGAGAAAGCACTGGCCTGCAGAGGTTCAGTGAATCAGAGCACCAGGTTCCTGCCCCCACTGGCATCAAGAACACACAGGGACCCGCCCTTTCCTGCTCTCAGTCTTACCAAAGCTGTGCTGCCTTACTGGGCAGGTACACCCACCTGGCCTGTTAGTCCCAACCCTGACCTCCAGGGACCCTCTGGCCCCTCATAGTCAACTGGGACAAGCCAGGGGGTACATGGACACAATCACAGTTAGTTTCCTGCACAGAGGGGAGTCACAATGTAGGGCCACTTTTCCCCTATATTTGGACCTTGAAACCATAGGAGGACCAGGAGCACCAAAGGCAAGGGGAAATAAATGGGCAGCCAAAATGGGGTGAGTGCATGCAGTGGGGCGCTACTCAACTCTGAACATTAAGGACATCCCAAATGTACCCAGCAGAGATGAAGCTGGATGAAAAAGCCAGACTTACCCTCCTCAAAGGGGACGAACCCATAGCAGCAGTCTATGGTCCCTGGTTGGACTCAAAGGCAGAGAAAGGAGAGGTTGGGGGCCTGGGGCCAGGATGGGGAGGGGTGAGTGTTTCATGGGGACAGAGGCTCAGCCAGGGAAGAGGGATGGGGCCCTACAGGGGGGCAGTGATGGCTGTTGGCCCAGGCCTGCCCCACAGTCATGGTTGCTCTTGCTGAAGGCAGTGTGTACTTATGTGTTAATTCATATGTAGTTAACATGGAGCTTCTGTTCATGATCTTGAGGCTATTGTTCCTAGTCTTGAAGCTGCTTTGGGCTATTAGGGGTAATCAAAGCAGAAAGGCAGTTAGCAGGCACAGAACAGTTACAGCAAATGATATCTGCCAACATGGCAGGCTGGCACCTCACTAGGAAGCCACAGCCCAGGCACACTGCTGTCCCCACACTTACTGTTAGCTCCCTGGGGGTTCTTGCACTGCTTTCTCAGACAGCCAGGCACCCCAGCCCACAGTATTTGGGGTCTGTGCTCACCCTCTGATGAGTGGGTCAGAGGAGTATCCGGGAAATAGCACAAATAACAGTCAGGAAGAATTGGGATTCTCCCCAGGGTGGCAACTTTTCCAGATACCCTGCGGCAGGCATGGCTGTTGGCCTACCTGTGCTCAGGTGGGAGCCCTACTCTGACAGAGATGAGCAAGGCAGACCAAGAGCACCTGTGCAGGTAAAAGGGTCCAAATGCATTGTGTCCTTTCATTTTGTTGTTTTGATTTTGTTCCAAAGCCAAGGGAGATAACCTCTGGGGCGTGGATGAGGGTGTGTGTTCAAGTGCACAGGAAGCAAATGAGCCACATG
>PISX010035427.1:0-12904 GCA_004024625.1 Mellivora capensis
TCTGTTTTGATGCCAGTACCATCATCAGCTATATTTCTGTTCTTGAGTTATTTCCATCTTTTTTTTGTGTGTGTGGTTACACAAATATGTGTAAAGTGGGAAATACCCAGGATATGTCTAGTCTACTGGGTCACTGCTAAGGACTTTTGCAGAAAGATCTCATCTTGGAAATGGGCTTTCACCCTGATCAGGTGAAGAGAATGGCTGGTGACTTGGCAGCACAGTTCTTGCCTCTAAGAATATGAATCAGGGCTCCACGTCTTCCTTATATTTATCTTTGTTTTGGATTATTTAATGCTGAGTCCACACCTTGGCCATTAATCCCTCTTGTCCTCCCTGAACCTAAGTTATCGAATTTGCGAAATGGGGCTAATAAAACATCTTTTCAGGTTGAGAGTAGGCTAAGAAAGCTCTGTCCCCGTGTCAGCAAGGACAAGGTATAACTGCGAGGATGACCAGGCCCAGCATCCCTTGAAGTGACTCAGCTAGAAGTCGGGTCCGCGAAAGGCAGCCCAGCCTGTGCCAGAAAAGCGTGGAGGTGATGGGGGTCCCATTGAGGTGTTGGGGCAGGGAGACCCCTCCGCAGCAGCTGCTTGGGAAGCAGGTGGAGGGGATGCAGGTGGGGTGAGCTAGTGTCTCCAATTTCGGACCCGACCTTCAGGATTTCTGTGCCAGTCAGTAAGTTCTTTTATGTTTTTAAGCCTCATTTTCTTCATCTGTGAATGGGAAAAATAAAATCTATTTGGGGAGTTGCTGGGAAGCGTAAAGGAACAGAGTACATGCATGACAAGCATTTAGCAATAGGCTCAATACTAGCAAATGCTTAAAAATAGCAGCTTAAAGCAAACAAGTGGCTGGAAGACTGCAGTTTGGGAAGATGGATTCATTCCTGGTAGAGTCTGTGACCATGAGAGGATGGGTGAGAAGGGACAGGCTCTCTGTTTGTGGTGGGTACTGGGGAGAGCCCACAGAAATAACCCTGACCCTGGGGTACCACTCAGGCTCTGCTCTGAGGAGGCCATGCTGTTGGACAGAATGAGGGTGTGAGATCAGGCTTCACCTGGAAATTCTTAGAGACCCATCTCTTGTACTCTGTGAGCCCAAGACTTTGCAAGGGAGAGTATTACACCCGTCAGCCTCTCGGAGGCTCCATCCCGAATCCCGCCACCGCTCTCTGGGTGAGTTTCCTGTTTAAGCCCATGGGTGGGACCCGAATACAGCTTTCAAGAGCTGACTTAGAGCTTGGGGGAATCAGGAGGCTCCTGACACTTCTGCCAGTTGCTCATAACTTCCACTGATTGAAAAAATACCTTCATCAAAGGCTCACCATGACCAGTCTTCTCATATCTTTAGTCAATCACTTCTTCACACCCTAAGCTTTGACAATATTCCCATTTATACCAGACCATACCAGAGACTGATTTATGCCTCTGTAGCTTTGTTCTTCCCAGACCTTCAGCCTGAAATGTTTTTCCTGCATTTCTTCATCTGGACAACTTTCAACACTCATCAAGTCTCAACTGAGTAATCACTTCCTCCAGGATATCTTCCCTGACTTCACAGGATAAAAATAGCAATCAATTAGTGAGCATTTAACTGAATACCAGACAAATGGAATAAGCACGCTATACTTTGTGTTATGTAATACTTCAACAACCCTGGCAAAACCGAACCCCAAAAAGGTTGAGTGGTCTGCTCATGGTCTACCTTAGCCACTAAGATACACCAGAGCCTGGATTTTATTTTATTTATTTATTTATTTTTAAGATTTTATTTATTCATTTGGGGGAGAGAGAGAGAGAGCGAGCAAGCAAACATAAGTTGGGGGAGAAGCAGATGGAGAGGGAGAAGCAGACTCCCCACTGAGCAGGGAGCTCGATGAGGGACTTGATCCCATGACCCAGAGATCATGATCTGAGCTGAAGGCAGATGTTTAACCATCTGAGCCAGCCAGGCACCCCAGAGTCTGGATTTTAAACTAGATCTGCTAAACCCCAAACTGATGGTCTCTAATCACTATGATATACTACCTCCCTGCATGTGCATTCTTCTATATTCCCACAATTCTCTTTGCAATTTATCCCTAACCATATGAAATGGAAATCATTTGCTTCTCTGTTAGCTCCCATCAATAAAAGGAAATTCCCCCCAGGACAAAAGTTATTTGTTTTCAGCTCTTAGTCTCATACCTGACACAGACGGTTCATTCACTAATGGTTAAAGGTCATGTGAAATAAATCAAAATGTACAGAACTTATTTTTAAATGATGATGGAGAGAGAGAGAGACAAGGATTTGGAGATGTTTGTCATCTAGAAGGGAAAAAGAAATTATCAACAAGCAAGGTAATTCAACAGGGGAAAAGAAATTCATTAAGATAAATGGAGATAGAAAACTGGATAAATGTATGGAAAAAAGCATACCTTAACCCTTACCTCATACTATGCGCAAAAATTAGTTCAACACAGGTCACAGAAACCTCTGAACATAAAAGTTAAAAATATGAAGCTTCTAGAAGGAAATCTAAAACAATATCTTTGCAACTATGTGTTAGGAAAAGATCTCTTAGGACAAAAAAAAGTAGTATGTTATAAAAGGAGTTATAGTGGACTTAAGAAAAATCAATCATTTCTACTCATCAAAAGATACAATTAAGAAAATGAAAAGATAAGACACACACTGAGAGAAATACTGACAATACATATATCTGATAGAGGACTCATATCTAGAAAATTTAAAAGATTCCTGGGGCGCTTGGCTGGCGCTTGGTGGAGTGTATGACTCTTGATCTCAGGATCATGAGTTCAAGCCCCAAGTTGAATGTAAAGATTACTTAAATATAAAAATTTTTAAAAACTTTAAAAATAAATAAGTCCTATAATTAAGTAATAAAAAGATAAACAACTCAATAAAAATGGGCAAAAGACTTAACAAGGCACTTCATAGAGGAAGATATGAAAAGGCCATAAGTACACGAAAGTTGATTGAGTTTCTTAAATGAATCCAAACTAAAACTACAATGACTTCACACCCATGAGACCGGGTAAAATGAGAAAAAAAATTGGTAATACTAAATGTTGGAAAGAATGTGGAGCAAAGAATTGATGCTCAAACATTGCTTGCACAGACGTTTTGGAAAATTACTTGTCAATTTCTTATAAATTTAGATACATGCATTATGATCCAGAAATTCTACTCTTGGGGATTTACCCAAGATAAATAAAAGCAAAGGTCTAAAAAACTACCTGTTTCTAGAAGATTTATACATTATAGCTCCAAACTGAAAACAACCCAAATGTCCATCAATAGAAGAGGAGCTAAATTGTGGTACATCCATTCAATGGAATACTATTCAGCAATAGAAAAGAACAGGCTGCTGACACATACAACATGAATGAGTCTCAAAGACAGCATTTTGACTGAAAGAAGGCAATCAAAAAAGAGCATATTCTATGTGATGCGTGGTGTGTGCAATTCTGACTTAGGCAACATGACTCTATGGTCTTAAAAATCAGAATAACTATTGATGGCAGGTTTGGGGTGGGAAAGGGTATGAGGAAACTGTCTGGAGTAATGGAAATGTTCTATATCTTGATCATGCTGGTGGCTACCCAGGTATATTTATTTGTCAAAACTCAGAACTGCACTCTTAAAAATCGAGTTTTAAAAAAGTTTTATGGGTGCCTGGGTGTCTCTGTCAGTTAAGCATCCAACTCTTGATTTCATCTCAGGTCATGATCTCAGCGTTGTAAGGTTGAACTCCATGTTGGGTTCTGTGCTCAGCATGGAATCTGCTTGTCCCTCTCCCTCTGTTTCTCTCAAAAAATTAAATAAATAAAATTTAATAAAATAATAAAAAACATTCTAGTTCAAAGGAAGAGAAAGAACCACCATGCTTTTTTCAGATCACACTTGAAATACTGGGTTAAGTTTTGGACACATCTTACAAACAATACAAACTATGGGTTCCCAGGATGAAGAAGGGTCTGGAAGCTACGATACAATAGAAAGGTGAGGACTGGGGAGGGGCAGACTGGAGAGAAGACAAAGAAGTAGTGTTGTCTTATGTAATCCTTGGAAGTACAGTTGTGTGGTAGAAAGCCTATGTTTATTCACTGGGTCTCTAGAGGGCATAACCAGAACCCACGAGTGAAAATTACAAAAAGGACAAAGAAAATTACAAAGAGGATTTTGAAGATTTCTTATAAAGGGAATCAAACAGTCTGTGACCTTTTGTCTCTGGCTTCTTTCACTAAGTATAACATTTTTTAAACTTTTTTTAAAAAGATTTAATTTATTTATGTGACAGAGAGAGAGATCACAAGTAGGCAGAGAGGCAGGCAGAGAGAGAAGGGGAAGCAGGCTCCCTGCTGAGCAGAGAGCCTGATGCAGGGCTTGATCCCAGGACCCTGAGATCATGACCTGAGCCAAAGGCAGAGGTTTAACCCACTGAGCCACCCAGGCGCCCCGCTAAGTATAACATTTTTTTTTAAAGATTTTATTTATTTATTTGACAGACAGAGACCACAAGTAGGCAAGAGAAGCAGGCAGGGAGAGAGAGGAGGAAGCAGGCTCTCTATGGAGCAGAGAGCCCGATGTGGGGCTCGATCCCAGGACCCTGGGATTATGACCGGAGCCGAAAGCAGAGGCTTTAACCCACTGAGCCACCCAGGAGCTCCTAAGTATAACATTTTTAATGTTCATGCATATTGTAGCATGTGTTGGAACTCCACTTAAACGAAAGCTGTATAGTATATCATTATATAGATGTATACATGTGTATATGCACACATATATGTATATACACACACACGCATACATATATCACATTTTATCTATTCATAGAATGATGGGGATTTGTGTTGCTTCTGCCCTTGGGCTGTTGGGATCAGCGCAGCAGTGATCATTTGCGTGCGAGTGTGTGTTTGAGCCCCCGTGTTCAATTCTTTCACTCATATACCTAGACGTGGAATTGCTTGCCCATCCACCTGTATGCAGACTCCTTCCCCCGATGCTCCTAGAGCAGCCCCCCTGACTCAATCTGCCAATTGGCCTATGGAGAAAATCAATAATAACTTTAAACTAAAGATCTGTGCAAGGATTTATGTGAGAGGCCGCGTTAAGGCTAGAGACAAGAGCCAAACCAGGCCCTGACTTGTGCCTCCTTGAAATCTAAAGAGTTAATAAGACCTAATAGATGGAAAAGTTGAGTAGCACTGAGAAAGGGTCTGAGCTATGTGCCTCCTGCTCGCCTACGTGACCTCTCACAAAGGAGTATTGTGGGCCTTAGCCTTAAATCTGTGATAAGGTCTTGTTGTGCCTGAATGGGTCATAAACCACCTTTGGTGCCCTTTCTCACCTCTTGTATCAACACTGAACTTATCTATATGGAACAGCCATTTGGCGCCAGGATGCCTGTACGAAGATACTTAAGACATTTACAATGGGAACTATGGTAATTGTGTCAGGCTTGTTATTGATGATTGTTTTTCTTTTCTTAGTCTTGCTGCAACTATGTATACTAGTGCGCATAGCTGAATAAAGTGACACTGTTTGGACAACCTCCTCTGTGTCCCTCCTGCCCTCATCTCTTTGCATCTTTTTCTTTTAACCATCCTCTTACCCTCTCGGCCCTGGTCATATTGTCGCACTGGCAGTGACAGATTTAAGACACCCACACTGAATACTTACACTTGGCCGATGCTAAAGAAGCTGGCTTCTGGGGATGTGTGCAGGAGCTGCCCCTCCACCCTCGAGGACCCCCCTGCCTCGCTCTTCTTCACGGAGAGGGTCCTAGCCTTACTATGAACTTACTCGGTTGGGTTGGATGAATTTGGTTGTGGGTGGGCCCTGTGTATGTGTGTAAGGATGCGCACCGATGCCCCATTTAGGTACATCTATGAAAAACCATTTCACAGGGGCAAGGCAGCCGTGTTCCCATGTCCTTATTCTCATATTCCCTGTGGGAAACCTTTCAGCTGGGTAACTGCTTATTTGTATTGATTACCATGGAAGTATCATTTGGAACACATCTTGAAAACCAGAAAAATAGGAAACATAAAGGATTGGATACTTACCAGGCTTCAGGTCAATGGCCTGAATTAAAACATACTACCCGTACTGTGACAATCTGGGTTGGAGTTGAAGGCTTTCTGTTTTCCGCCACGTGAAGGCCCTGGAAGCTGAATTTGGAAACATCTCACTGCAGTGATTTTAAGACATTAAGTCACTATTGGGCTTTGATTAGCACTAATTCTAAGAAACGGATGCTTTTTTAAACAACAAATGTCCCAGAGTTCTGTGTTGGCACAGTTTGAGTTTGGAAAGTTAACAATGGGCCTGTGTATATATGTTAGCGGGGGTGGGGAGGAAGGGAAATTGAGCGTCAAAATGGAGACAAGAAATGTCCATTTCAAGCGATGCGCCTAGGGACATAGAGCACAGTAAAAAAATATTTGTGGGCAGCTAGGTCTTCTTCCCTCACACCTTGACCTTTTAATTCAATTGAAGAGCTGTTCCTTCCAATGGGAATAAAGGTGTCCAAGCACCTCTGGCAAGAAAGACCCTTCTCACTCTCGGGGCTGTGGTGTCCCAGCTGCTGTGGACACTCAAACCCCCCTCCCCCACCCTCACCCCCACACTCACTCCCACCCCTCCACCCAACCCCCAACCCCCAGCCCTCTCAGACTCGGGTTTTCTACCATGGAGGTCATTGACAATGGAGCAATTAAACGTGCAGAATTGCTAAGGTATTTCAGTTTCTGTCCATAAATCTGGTGAGAACCTTACACAGCCCCTGATTTAATTATATTCTTTCAGAATCCCAAGGTCAACAGGAACAACCCTTGGGGAGCTAGCTTGCTGTTTTGATTTTTAACTCTCCTCTTCATCAATCTGACAAAGTATTTTAACTGGTGATGACTTTCTTAAGAAAGCTGAATTTGCATTTTGGGGTTTCATGCATATTTTAGAAATGTATGCAGAAGGAAAACTTCAAGGAGGCATCCAGAATTTTAGCACCCAGAATTTAGGGGGGAAAAAATAGCAACTGTTCCAAGGAAAACCAAGTTTTAAATGCTACAGTTCCAAACAAACCTTTTCTTTCCATCTCATCGCCACAAAATAATAGTGTCTCCACAGCCCCTAATAGTTGACAAAGCACGTTCATTCACCTGGCACCGCACAGTGGAGTCCTTAACGATTAGTTTGTAACGCCCGCTTTCCAGATGGAAGAACTGAGAATCAGGAGGAAGTAGAGCGTAGTCAGCATGGACTCAGAAGCCAGCAGAACTAGGACTGAATCCTGACTCTGCTTCCGTTAAGTTACTTGATCTCTCTTTGCTCAGTTTCCACATCTACGAAATGGACCCGATGAAACCTGAGTAACTAGATCTTATGGTCGCTGAGAAGGATTAAATGAGTTTGTTTATGTATTTAACTTAGCCAGGAACATTCAAAAAAGGGCACTTCTGCTCCCTGTGCTGTGACAGACTTTAAATCCCTTGGCTTCTCAGATTGAGCTCCCAGCTCTTACTTTTTGTTAAAGTGAGGCAACGAAATCAAGGCATCTGACCATCTATATAGTGTAGGCTGTTTCACTGGACAAACTTCATAAAACTCAGTTTTCTCTGTGTTAAAGTGATGATGAGAATAGTTTCGATTTCATAGGCATAGAGATGCCATGAAGATTGAGTGAGGTAATAAGCACAGGGCACATGGTATTCAGTGTCTTTTGTTAAATACTACTATTGTTACTAATTGATATACTATTTAAAGTCTATTATTACTTGTACTATTACTTATGCTTTAAAATCTATACTCATTTCCTTGCCAATCGACCCTTATCAAGGAAAGGAAAAAATGATCAATCTTTACTTTTCATAAGAAGAGCTTATAAGAATAATTATTCTTCAACCATATCCTTATATTTTCCATTTTTAGACTTGACCATTGACTTAGCTGGGCCATGTGCATTGTAATCCATGCACTGGAGAGCAAAGCTTCCTGGAATGGTATCAGGAGACCTAGGTTCTAATCTCCAATCTAGCACTAATTTACTGTGTGACCTTGGGCAAGTCACTCAACCTTTCTGTGCCCTTTCTTCCTTGATGAAACAAGAGGATTAAACTAAAGTCTCTTTGAGCACTAAGATTATATGTTTCAAATCTCTCTCTATGCATAGATATATGCGAGTATGATCTTTCCATCATAACTATTTTTATTATTTAAAACCATGTTGTAATCAATTCGTTAAAAAACTTTCTTTTGCCTCTGAGATAATGGACAGTTCTGCAGGAGTTTAATAGCAGAGAAAGAATTAGGAAGCATAGACCTTGGCCTTCTGCAGCCTTCTGCCTCTAGTTTAGCTCAGATATCATCCTTGCTTACCCATGAGAACCGAATGTTCTGCTAAGGAGCTCACCGAACGTGAGGGAAAGCTGGCAGCCAGCGGTGTGAGGCGTGCCTCCACCTTCCCAGCTCTCAAGGATGCTCTCATCACCCTTTTCCCCAAATGTTCCTTTGGACATTTTTCAAAAATAGCTCAAAATTTCTCTTACCTTATGCATATATGTTGAGGGCGAGAAGGTGGCTTATGGCAGCCCAACATTTAACATCTTCAGTACCTTTAAAATGCTCACAACTGGAAGCTGCAAATTGTTTCTCCCCTGTGATGAAAGGGCTGGATTTCCCTTGACTACTTCCTGCTTAGATTTTCCAAAGCTCCTGAGAATTGGCTGGAAAACCCCCGGAGGTGAAATTGCTACCAGCGGCACAGGCCAGCAGGGGGTCGCCTGGGCCTGGCCCAAGGTCCTGAGTGTTCACGCCCGAACCCTGCAAGAAAGCCCTCTAAGAGGCATGCACCTGCGAGGCCAAGGTCACTCCCTACTCAGTCCCCTGGAGAGCCTGCCAGAGCACTGGCAGGTGGGGCCCACCATGCCCCTAGGCCCTAAACCGAGTCCTAGGTTGGGCTTCCAGGCTTCTGTTCCCAGAGGTCTGCCCCCAGGCCCTCCAGATTGGGGAACCCTGAACCACACCCCAGGATGCCGCCAACCACCCAGAAGGAACCCGTGCCATTTGGAGCTGCACAGAACCCTCAGAGCTGGAGAATCCTGCATGCCCCCCTGAGGCCAGCACCCACTTCGGCTTCACCCCCAGATACAAACCTGGAGCCTGATGCGCTGTTAGGCCCCTGCCCTCAACTCAGCCCCCCCAGGGAGCCCATCTCATTGCCGCCAGATCTGGCCTGCCACATCCCTAGTTCAGTTCTCCTGCGGGTCTTCTGTCAGCTCCAGGAAGTCCTGGGACTCCCCTGTCTGCCCCTGTTCCCCCCCACTTCTTCCAAAATTACGTTGGCCCAAGACTTTCATGGGAAAAGGAGAAGGCTGTCTCCTGAATGGTTAACACCTAGTTTCCCCTTCTGTCCTATTTCTCTCCCCTTACCTTTCTAGCTCGGCAAACTCTATGGAACATGTCAATGGAACATGGACATGCTCCGAGTTCTGAATCTTTCAGTGCAGCGTCCTGAGGACTCCTTATGCAGCAAGAAACTAGCATATCTGCCACAATGTGTTTGAGAACTACCATCTACAGGATAGGAGAGCAAAAATCATTCCATTTTTACCTCACTTTTCATGAAGTAGAACATGGTCTTCTTTACTTCACTGACTTCAATTCCAATTTGTTTCCATGCAGTGTTAATTCCTTTACTTCAGGGGTAGGATTTCGTGATTCCTCACCTGCATAGAACAGCCAGAGCTCACATAAGTGCCCTCCCTAATAGCCATCACCCATTTAGCCCTTCCCCCCACACATCTGCCCTCCAGCAACCCTCAATTTGTGCTCTAAGGTTGAGTCTGTTTCCTCATTGGCCTTTCTCCCCTTACTATGTTCATCTGTTTTCTTTCTGAAATTCCACAGGAGTCAAGTCATAGGCTATCGGTCTTTTCTTACTGATTTTGCTTAGCTAAATCCACTCTAGATCCACCCACATCCTTGCAGATGATAAGATTTCATTCTTTTGAATCTGGGTCCTATTCCATATATATATATACACACACACACACACACATACCATTTACAGAATAGGAGAGCAAATATATGTGTGTGTGTGTATATATGTGTGTGTGTGTGTGTGTGTGTGTGTGTGTGTGTGTGTATAAAATCTCCATCCCATATCTTCTTTCTCTATTCATGAGTGAATGGACATTGGGACTCCCTCCATAGTTTCACTATTGTTGATAATGCTGGTATAAACATTATGGTGCTTGTACTCCATTGAATCTGCATTTCTGTGTCCTTTGGGTAAATATCTAGAAGTGCTATTGCTGGATCCTAGGGTTGTTCAGTTTTTAGCTTTTGGAGGAACCACCAGACTCTTTTCCAGAGTGGCTGCAACAGCCCCCATGCCCACCAACAGTGCAGGAGGGTCCCGCTGTAAGCAGAACATTACCTGCCATCAGTTTCCTAAGGAGGAAATGGAAAACCTGTGGGATAATGGATAACCTGACTCACCCAGCATCAAGAAAGCAGCTACAGAAATTCACTCCAGGGTTCCTGACACCAAGACCCTTGAACCCACCAGCATGACTCTATCCAGGAGAATTTCCAAAGACTCTCCTTCTGACTTCACCCCCAATGAAACTACAGAGAAATTATGGCATGTCCAACTATCTAGATGATCCATTTAGTGAAACTATAAAGTCAAGCCATTATATCTGAAAGTTTTCCACAGAGTGTTTGTAGGATGGTATCTTGGGTTGAATAGTTTCCCCTCAAATTTCATGTTCACCTGGAACCTCACAATGTGACTTTATTTGGAAATAGGATCTTCACAGATATAACTATGTAAGGTGAGGTCATACCAATTTAAGGTGGGTCCTAAATCCAATGATGGGTCAGTCTATAAGAAGGCCATGTGAAGAGGCTCTATCCTTAGTTCCTTTTCCCTTCATTTTCTGCTTTTCTCCTTCTTGTTCTTTATTCTTTATCCTATATAAAAGCTTCCTGCTTTCTGCCCCGTTTTGCAGTTCTCTGAATGCTTGGGAACTAAGACTGATGACCTCATGAGGTGTTATATAAAGTTTGTTTGTAACACCTAAGTTGTCTTTTAAGATAACATTTAACAGGAGCTGCAGTTATCATTCATGATAATATCACTTATATGTCAGGCACTATGCTAAATGCTTTTTTTTTTTAAGATTTTATTTATTTATTTGACAGAGAGAAATCACAAGTAGGCAGAGAGGCAGACAGAGAAAGAGGAGGGAAGCAGGCTCCCTGCTGAGCAGAGAGCCTGATGCGGGGCTCGATCCCAGGACCCTGGGATCATGACCTGAGCCGAAGGCAGAGGCTTAACCCACTGAGCCACCCAGGTGCCCCTAAATGCTTTATTTTAAATAGTTAATAATCCCAACATCCCTGTAAGGCAGCTACTCATACCATCTCTGAGATGCTTCCAGGATTGGCCATTCAGTAGCTCACAAGGGATTTTAAAAAATACATTACAATTTTAAAATTCCATTTCTAGAGGAAGCAAGATGGCAGAGGAGTAGCAGACTGAAACAGCATTAGGTCCCAGGAGTTCAGTTAAATAGCTATCAAATCATTCCAAATACCTACAAACTCAACAGGAGATAGAAGAGAAGAAGAGCATCAATTCTAGGAACAGAAAATTGACCACTTTCTGGAAGGTAGGACGTGCAGAGAAGTGAACCGAAGCAAAAGGAAGACAGACCATGGGGGGAGGGGCTGACTCCCAGCAAGTGGTAGGGCAGTGGAGCACAAAATCAGAACCTTTAGAAGTCTGCTCCACTGAGGTACATCACTCCAGAGGCTAAGCGGGGTATGGAGCCCTTGCAGGGACGGTGTGTCTCAGGACCCGCAGGGTCACAGAAAGACCGGGTGGTATCTGAGTGTGGCAGAGCTCCCAAGTATTGGAGTAGGGAAGCCAGTGGCAGAGATGGAGCAGAGGAGTGCACTCTCAGCTCGGGATTACCTTAAACCATGATCCATGGCACAGCCAGGCCACTGCTCTTTGAGTAGGAGTCCCACAAGTGGCATATCCGGAGAGACCCCCTCCTTCCTCTTCCAGGAGGAGTGGCATGGGAGTGTGCAGCAAGAATATGCTGGATTTGGAGACTCCAAACAGGCCACGCACCAGAGATAGAAACACTAGGTCACAGGCTGGGTAAGCTCTGAGTGCGCCCAGAGACTAGAGAGACAGGAGGGAGTGACTGCTTTTCTCTGAGGGCACACTGAGGAGTGGGGCCCTGAGCTCTCGGCTCCCATGAGCCCAAGACTGGGAGGCAGCCATTTTCATTCCCATCCTCCAAAGCTGTATGGAAAGCTTTCAGAGAACAAAAGCTCTGGAGAGCGAATGTGAGCAGATTACTTTGCCTAGCCCCTGGCAAGGGCAGTGCAATTCTGCCTTGGACAAACACATTTGAGAATCACTGCAACAGACCCCTCCCCCAAAAGATCAGCAAGAACATCTGGCAAAGACCAAGTTCACCGATCAATGAGAACCATGGAACTCCAGAGCTAGGGGAAAGCAACACATAAAATTCATGGCATTTCCCCCCATTTTTCTTGCAAAGTTAAATTTTTTCATTTTATTTTTTTATTCTATTTTTTAACTTGTCTTCTTTCCTCTTTTAATGTTTTTTAAATATTTCATCTTAACACTACCTTTTTAAAAAACCTTTTAAGTTTTCATTGTTATAGTCATATTTTATCCCTTCGTTGTATCTAACCTTATTTTTTGTATACATATAGGTTTTTTTTCCTTTAAAATTTTGGGATACAATTTCTTCTAATAGACCAAATTATACGCTAAAGCTAGCACATGGCTTTGTTCTAGTCTCCAGTCTGATAACCGGAGACTCTCCTCTTTTTTTTTTTTTTTT
>PISX010035428.1:0-12924 GCA_004024625.1 Mellivora capensis
GCTCTTGGTTGACCATGGAGTTGGATGCCCCAAATCTTAGTATCTCAGAAAGAACATGGCAGACAGGCAGGTCCAGTACCACAAGCTGGCTTGGGAGAATCCAGAGAACTGGACAAGTACTGATCTCAAAAGACTGAGGAGAATACCACAGTGGTCACTGTGTAGGGCATTGAAATAGGAGCAGCTGAAATGATGCTCAGGGAATGGAAATGTATGGCCCAGTCCTTGGAGACCCAGCAGGACTTGATGAGAAATCTAAATGCTAGTTTGGAGAATGACCTGAGGGAGGTGGAGTCCTGCTATGCTTTGCAAATGGAGCAGCTCAAGGAGATCCAGCTGCACCTGGAGTTGGAGCTGTCCCAGATTTGCACAGAAGGGCAGTACCAGTCCCAGGTATAGGAGGCCCTGATGAATATCAGGGTCAAGCTGGAGGCTGAGATCACCACCTACCACTGCCTGCTGGTAAACAGAGAGGACTTCAATCTTGGTAACACCCTGGCCAAATGAAACTCCACTCAAACCATCCAAAAGACCACCACCTGCAGAACTGTGGAAGACAAAATGTCTAAGATCAATAATAAAAAAGTTTTGAGGCTTTGAGGGAGCAAAAGCAGGGTACTCTTTGGGGCGCAGGAGGCCAATAGAAAGTTAGAAATTAAAAAAAAATATCAGGGGAAAGTTGACTGTGTTAAAGAGTGAAATTTTCCTTCAAAGATAATATAACTTCAACTTCAATCTAGTCATTGCCCTAATTGTTATGAATTCTAAAGTAATAAAAATCCTGAATAAATGAGATTTCTTAACCCTGTAATTGAAAGAGAATTATTTTAACTGACCTAGTTTCTTCTTTATCAATTTAAATCCTTTTTTATTCATAGCATTTTATTGAAACACAAGTCATTATATTCTGTGTATACGAAATATTGAAATCATTTTCTGAAACTACATTTTTATTTTTGCCAAACATCTATAAAACAAAGGAAAATATGAAGATAAATAGTAAAACAATGGTTATGACCATAGGAGTAGCTTATTTGATGAAAAGGAAGCAATCACAGTAGTAAATTTTATTACTAATTGAAGAAAGGAGGATGATTTCTTTTTAATTTTGGTAGTATAGATGTGTTCTCATGACATTTAAAATTTCTGTTTAGAGTTAATGTTAATCACTAGAGCTAACTTTTAAAATTACTAAAACTCATTATTTTAAATGATGGACTTAATTCTATAACTTAAAAGGGAAAAAATCATTTTACTTCAGAGATGTAATAACGTTTTAGAAACACACAAAAAAGTTGTATTGAAGGATTGCGTATTTCAAAATGTAAATAAGTGATTCTTGTTTTAGTGATAATGATTACAATACTATAATAAATTTTTCCCTTTATCCTAAAGGGAATCAGGCAAAATTCAATCTTTTATCTAAATAAATTACACAATCTCATAAATTTTGCCTTACAAATCTTAAAGTTCACTGTTCAAAATGCTTTATTATTTTATTAGAACATCAAAAGGAAAAAGTTGCATAAAATTAATTTATACGTGGAACATTCAGTAGAGGTTTATCTAATTGGTGTATTACAGATTTCAAATCTTTGAAAAGGTACTTATGTCTTTAGGCAAGATAAACTTTGTATCATAGGAATCCTAATTATAAATTTGACATTTCAACTGAGAAATCCAACTGGCTCTCTATAAAATAAAATAACAATAAGATAAGAAGTACTTTTAAAAATCTCTTCAATAGAGAATGGCTTTAAAAATGTTATGACTCAGGGGGTGTCTGGGTGGCTCAGTGGTTTAAAGCCTCTTCCTTCAACTCAAGTCTTGATTGCAGGGTCCTGATGATCGAGCTCCATATCGGGCTCTCTGCTCAGCAGGGAGCCTGCTTCTCCCTCTCTCTCTCTGCCTGCCTCTCTGCCTACTTGTGATCTCTGCCTGTCAATAAATAAAACCTTAAAAAAATGTTATGACTCAGAAAAATAGACTACACATAGTATTTTTCTTTAAGAAAGACTTCTGGTTTAGATGACTTAATTGTTAATGGGTATGTGTTCATTCTATTTCTTTTCTTGAAATTGGCAGGGTTTTTTTTTCTTGTCTTTTATATCAACTCAAAAGTTGAAGCTTAAAAAGTTAGAGTCAAGAAGACCCATGGCACTATAGGTGAAGGCCAAGAGAACTTCCCTAAGTTGACCTAAATCAAATACCCAACACACTCTGTGTATAAATACTTAACTCACTATGATTTCACTTAAATAGATTGAATTTAACCATAACCAACCTACATTAAATCTATGATATCAAATACAAAAATCCACAAATCACATTAAAAAGGGTAATACAGTTAATTTTGTATGCTTTGGAAGAGAGTCAATAGTGACTGCCAGGTGGCAATTCTGGAGGGTGCAATTCTGGAAGAAGTTTAGAAAGTAAGAACGTGTTAAATTGAATGTTAAATTTGATGTGAAATAATGGATACTTATGTCCATAAGGTATTGTATAGATTATAGCCATTCAGCACCTTTTTTCACATTAAAAGTTTTTAAGATGGTTTTAAAGGCTAATATGCTAATATTGAAGGTATTAAATCATTTACGGTTGGGAATAATTCTGTTGCTCCTTTTTCTAAATATTCCATCTCTCCTCTAATGCAATTAATGTTTTTCATTTTATTAATGACATTTAGATTGCAAAGGACTAAAATTCAAAATAAAGGAGACCTTGCCAGTGCCTCTTTATATATAGTATACAAGGGATGGCAAATAGATTTTTCTCTCTCATGCCTGTTCTGACAGATTGGTAATGGTTACCAGAACGGCTGTGTAAAAAAGAAGCTTAGGTTGAATATAATCCCAGAAGAGAGAATGACTATTAAAATATATTTGCTATGGGTTCTTGATATTTTCCATCTGTCAGTAGATCTTTGATTCTTGCAAGAGATGTTCATAGGACCTCTATGAATTTCCATTTTCAAATTGGAACATATGATTTTCCCTACCCCTATAAAAATATATGCATAGACGAAAAATAAGTAGTACTGAGAGATGAATATTTGTTTTGCTTATTCATCAGCTAAGAAACTCACTCTTGCACATTCTAATGTATATGATTCAAGTTTGAGTTTCAGAAAAATTATAAATTAACTCATAGACTTTCAGGCTGAAAGTGCAACTGTTCAATCTGTGGATACAAATAATCTACTTTTATAAATATTGCTTAAATGACTTCTTCAGTGCCATGGGTGAAAATACTATTTTGCTAGTTTGTTCAATTCAACATTATTTGCTTAAGATCCAAATCATGCTGCTAACTGGGCCAAACTTTTTCAAATGAAGAAAGGCAAAGCTCTTTTTCTCCTACCATAAATTGGGAACACTGCTCAGTGCACCATCCTAAAATCACATGGCAAGATGACAAGTGGATAAGGTATGAAGCGATGAATGTAAGATGCAAAGCATCACAAGGAAACTCTGTAGCCTCATCACTGAATTTGGAAGATCATAACACCATTAGGAGAAATGCCTACATTGTGGAAAACTTACCTGACATCATTACCACCAGTATCATATACCCAAATAAGTTGCAGAACTCTGTGCATGGCCAGCTGAAACAGCCAGACCTACACCTAGGAGATGAGATCATGCAGATTCACAGTGACCCAGCCACATCACACAGATCTGGAGGTGCTGGGCTCACGGTTGTCATAAAGTTATATGGATAGGCCATTAAAAGAGCTATGATGACTTGCTCCCCTGGGCCATGGTCTGCTTGTTTTGCAGCATGCAGTCAACAACTCTCTCACTAGAACTGGCAGTACTTGATGGTGAGATTCTTTTCCCTTTCAACTGATTTGTGAGGCTTTTGAAGGCATTAAGAAGACTGTGTGCATATCATATTATCATTTTTGTGTGTCTGGCACAACTATGTATTTTTGTCATGTTGCCTTAAAATTATTTAAAGATTTTATTTAAGCCCTTAGTAAGAAGTTACTTGGATTTATTTTAGAATTCTGGTGTGATTGGCACATATGAAATCAGTGACCTATTTTCATTGTTTTTAAATGAATTGGAGATTTTGTTTACCTGGTGAATTTCCAATTTACTTGTACTTTATCAATTTGTGACTTTGCCAACTGGTGAGCTTTAATTTTAAGGCTTCACTGAAGCTTTCTTGAGACAGGCTATTATGATAACATCTCTGTAAGTGCTGCAATATGACAAACTTCCAAGGCAGTTGTAAAATAATTATAACTGCCACTAAAAAGTCTTGGCTGGGATTGATATTAACATGAACAAAGGGAACTCAAGAATCTAAATGTTCTCACTTGAGCCTGTGGTGTTCTTTGGGTAAAGATTTTTTCTACCCAGATCCATCAGTAGTAACCCCCTGATTTTTGCTTTTTTGGACTGAAGAGAAGTATACAAGCCTTTTTTGGCAAGTGAAACTTCCAATAATATAATCCAATCTATAGTATTTTAATTAAAAATGGTTTTTAATAATTAAAAAATGACAGATTTTGTGTTTGAATGAAGATCTTTGCTATCATGACTACTGACATCTTGGTATTATTATATTTGTTACCAGTACCAAGACACTCTCATGGGCTCAATCTACCTGACTGTCCCTGCTGTAGCTTTTCGAAGTCACTTGCATAACATAAAGATAGAGACAGGTCTAGCTGATAGAATATTAAGAGACTTTATTGACCACTTGTTTCCTTAGCAGTATCATAGAAGCAGGTCATACCCCCATCATGTGCCTTAACTAGAGGAGGAAACTGAAAAAAATCGTAGATGGGTACTTTACCTGTACGTTATTTCCCTCAGAAACTATTCTGTCCTCTTTATCCATAACCAAAACAATTTATATCAACTAATAGTTAAATAGGGCTATAAATAAAATAGGTAAATGGGTAAATTACTGATGGATGTCTTTTCTGAAATTGTATTTCCTTCAATGACAGTCAGTGATCTTTGCTATCCCCATTTAAGTTATGCTTACTATCAACTCCAAATTCCTCTGTTTCATATTTTATAATCTCATGTTCTCCCAATGCCTATATTATATGGCATTAAGGGAAACATAATTCTTTGCTTCAACCAGCTCCAGACAAAATCTGTAGAGCTTCTCCTTGAGATGAGCAAACATATGAAATGTGAGTAAAGTTATACTTCATCATAAATATTTTTAACTAGTGGAAAAGATAAAAAGGCCATATGCTTTAGGAAAGTAATTTTATTATGGAAGCTTCTAAGTAGGACATACAAAGAGAAAAAAAAATCTGGTGCTTTACACTTCTTATGAAGCTTAGCACCTTGCACAGTCAACACTATATTCTCATACAGTATTCTTCTTTAAGTCCTCTTCAGTAGAAATCACAGAAGAGCAGAAACCAAGTGCTGGTCTCATTAGCTGGAGATTGTAAGTTTGCTCTTAGTTGCGCTAGGATGTTTTAGTCATGCCGTTGTTTTAGAAGGAATAGGTTAAAGTGAAAACAACAGAGTTTTGGGGAGCCAAACTGAGCTAGATTTAAATCCCCATCCTACAAATTAGTAGCTCTTTGATCTTTGACAGTTCATTTGAACTTTTAATTTTAGGTTTCCATATTTATAAAATAAAGATCATGATACATACCTCTTAAGGTCATTGTAAAGTTAAAAGTATTTGAAGAGCCTAGTCCAATGCCTAGCACATAGCCAGAACTCAGAAAATCATGGCTATTATTTTTGGTATTAGCATGAGACTCAGTATAAAGTCTATGAATAGAAAAAAAAATAAAGTCTATGAATAGTAAGGATCTAATATCTAGTTTACCTAGTTTTATTCCATATCTTCATCCTGAGGTAGCTGATTACATACAAAGACAGAATCATAAAATTTTCATGTTATCAATCATGAACTATAATCATTAATAAAAGCACTTACCCCAAGCCAATAGTGATTCAGATAGTATTTATGTGTCCAATTTTCAGGTTGATAAATATATAGATATTATTATGCTAGAAGATTAATGTGTTCATATCCTTATTTTACAAATTGAAGAAAAAACAATAGTTCAGATGGGTGAAAAATTAAAATGACATTACAGTTTTCTTGATCATTAGAACAATAATTTTAATTAATTAGGTGGGAAACACTCAAATAATATTTATTGGTTTGTAAGTATGGTCATGAAAAGGAATCTAGAAATGCTTTCCAAAAACTGTTTCACAAGACTTGACATAACTCAAGTTTCTTCTAGAACTAATACTTTATTCAGTTTCCATTTAACCAACTTGTTCAAATAACCAATTCTAACTTCTTATATAAAATAAAATATACTGACAGATTATCCTTGCAGATTGTAAACTCAGAGCTATTCAACTCTATTTAGCTGTTGGGTAATTCCACTGTTTCTGCCAGTGAAATCATTTGTATGTCAAAAATCAGTTTTGCTCCTTGACATCAGTCTTTGCAATTTTTTTATTTGACACTTAAAGCAAAAATAAACAGTGGGACTACATTGAACTAAACAGCTTCTACATAGCAAAGGGAGCACTGCAAAGGGAATCATCAACAAAATGAAAAGGCAAATTACAGAGTGGGAGAAAATATTTGCAAGTCATATATATGATAAGGGGTTGATATCCAAAATATATAAAGAACTCACACAAATCAGCTGCAAACAATTCCCCAAATAATCCAATTAAAAAATTGGCAGAGGAACTGAATAGATATTTTTCCAAAGAAGACATACAAATGGCCCACAAAAAGTGCTCAACATCACTAATCATCAAGAAAATGCTAAAACCATAGCTATCACCTCACTCCTGTTAGAATATCATATCATAATATGATGGTTATCATAATAAAAACAAGAGATAATAAGTGTTGAAAAGTATGTGCAGAAAAGGAAACCCTTGTGTACTGTTGGTAGAAATATAAATTGATGTAGCAACTATAGAAAAAAGTAAGGAATTGCTTTAAAAATTAAAAGATAGAGACACCATATAATCCAGCAATTCCCTTTTGGGTATATATGCAAAGAAATGAAATTAGAATCTTAAAGAGATGTCTGCACTCTTATGCTCTTTGGAGCATTATTTACAGTAGCCAAAATATGGAAACAATCTGCATGTCTGTCAACAGATGAATGGATAAGGAAGATGTGGCATATATGGAAAGTGGAGTATCAATCAAATATGAGAAAGAAGGAGATCCAGCCATGTGACAGCATGGATGGACCTTACAGGCATTATGCTAAGTGAAATAAGTCAGAGAGTAGACAAATACTGTATAATATTATCTATATGTGGAATCTAAAAAAGCCAAATTCAAGGGTGCCTCGGTGGCTCAGTCAGTTGAGGGACTGACTGGCTCTTGGTTTTGGCTCAGGTCATGATCTCATGGATTGTGAGATCGAGCCCTGTGTTAGACTCTGCTCTTGGCAGGGAGTCTGATTGAAATTCTCTCCTACTTCCCCTGCCCACTCTCTCAAATAAATAAATAAATAAAGCTTAAAAAAAAAAAAAAGCCAAACTCAGAACCAAACACTAGGATAGTGGTTACCAAGGCACAGGGTGTGAAAGGAATGGGAAGATGTTCAAAGAGTACAGATTTTCCCTTGTAAGATGAATAAATTCTGAGGATCTAATTCTAATTACATTACAGCTAATGATTATGGTTAATGATACCATATTATACACTTGAAAGTTGCTAAGGTAGTAGATCTTAAATGATCTTAAATCTTAAATGCTACAAAAAAGCAATGATAGCTATGTGACATAATGGAGGTTTTAGCTAATGCTGTGGTGGTAATCATTTTGCAACATATAAATGTATCAAATCAACAAGTACACTCAAACTTATATATTATATGTCGATTATCTCAATAAGAGTAGGGAAAGAAATTAGTTTGTATTAATCCTAAATATATAAGTAATCCAATTGTACTTGATATAGAAATATGTGCAACTTAATTAAACATTATATTAAATTATTTTCAAAGTATAAATAGACCATTTTTTAAATTTAAATTTTTATTTTAATTCCAGATAATATACAGTATTATATTAGTTTTTTTAAAGATTTTATTTATTTAGTTAACGGAGAGAGAGCAAGTACAAGCAGGGGAGCAGCAGAGGAAGAGGGAGAAGCAGGCTAGCTATTGAGCAGGGAGCCTGATGTGGGGCTCAATCCCGGGACCCTGGGATCATGACCTGAGCTGAAGGCAGACACTTAACTGACTGAGCCACCCAGATACCCTGTATATTATTTTTTAAGTATTTTATTTCAATTCAATTCAATTAACATATACTGTATTATTAACTTCAGGGGTAGAATTTAGTGATTCATCCGTTGTGTTTAATGCCCAGTGCTCCTTGTGTCACATGTCCTCCTTAATGCCCATCACCCAATTACCCCATCCTACCTCTGACCTGTCCAGCAAACCTCAGTTTGTTTCCTATAGTTAAAAGTCTCTTATAGTTTGCCTCCCTATCTGTTTCATCTTATATTAGTTTCAGGTATATGATATAGTGATCCAATAATTCCATACATCACCTGGTGCTCATCATGAGATAAGAAGTATACTGCTTTATCCTCATTATCTATTCTCATCTCATTTCACTCATACCCCCACCCACCTCTCCTATGGTAACCATCAGTGTGTTTTTTAATTAAGAGTTTGCTTCTTGGTTTGCCTCTCTCTTTTTTCCTCCCCTTTGCTCATTTGTTTTGTTTCTTAAATTCCACGTATAAGTCAAATCATATGGGATTTGTCTTTCTCTCACTGACTTAAACCTTGCATAGCATTATGCTCTGTAGCTGCATCCATATCATTATAAATGACAACATTTCATTGTTTAAGGCTACATAATATTCCATAATATACATACACACATAAAGAAGATGTAGAGTGTGTGTATATATACACATATTCTTTATCCATTCATCTGTTGATGGAAACTTGGGTGCTTTCCATAATTTGGCTATTATCAATAATGCTGCTATAAACATTGGAGTGCATGTATCCCTTTGAATTAGTGTTTTGTATTCTTTGGGTAAATGCCCAATAATGGAATTGCTGCATCATAGGGTAGTTCCATTTTAACTTTTAGAGGAACCTCCATACTGTTTTCACATACAGTGGCTTCACCAGTTTGCACAGTTTGCATTACCACCAATGGTGCATGAGAGTTCCTTTTTCTCCACATCCTTGCCAATACCTACTGTTTCTCATGTTGTTGATTTTAGCCATTCTGACAGGTGTGACATATCTCTTTGTAGTTTTCATTTGCCTTTGCCTGATGTTAAGTGATGATGAGCATCTTATCATGTGTTTTTTGGCTACCTGGATGTTTTCTTTAGAGAAATGCCTGTTCATGTCTTCTGCCCATTTTTTTGATCAGATGATTTGTTTTTTGGGTATTCCATTTTATAAGTTTTTATATATTTTGCATACTAACCCTTTATCAGATATATCACTTACAAATAATGTCTTCCATTCCATAAGTTTCCTTTTTATTTTTATTTTTATTTTTTCTTCACTGTGCAAAGCTTTTTAATTTGATGAAGTCCCAATAGTTTTGTTTTTACTTTTGTTTCCCTTACCTCAGGGGACGTATCTAGAAGAAAAGTTCCTATGGCCGATTTCAGAGAAGTTACTATGTGTGCTCTCTTATAGGATTTTAATGGTTCCAGGCCTCACATTTAGCTCTTCAATCAATTTTTAATTTATTTTTGTGTATGTTTTAAGGAAGTGAAACAATTTCAGCCTTTTTTCTTAAGATTTTTATTTATTTATTTGACAGACAGAGATCACAAGTAAGCAGAAAGGCAGGCAAAGAGGGGGAAGCAGGCTCTCCGCTTAGCAGAGAGCCCAATGTGGGGCTTGATCCCAGGACTCTGGGATCATGACCTGAGCTGAAGGCAGAGGCTTTAACCCACTGAGCCACCCAGGTGCCCCCAGTTTCAGTCTTTTACATCTAGCTGTCCAGTTTTCCCAATACCATTTGTTGAAGAAGTTGTCTTTTTTCTATTGGATATTCTTTCTTACTTTGTTGAAGATTAACTGAATAATTGTGGATTTATTTCTTGGTTTTCTATTCTGTTCCATTGTTCTATGAATCTGTTTTTGTGCAATTACCATACTGTTTTGATTACTACAATTTTGTAATATAACTTGAAGTCTGGAATTGTGATGCCTCCAGTTTTGTTTTTGTTTTTCAAGGTTGCTTTGACTATTTGAGGGTCTTTGTGTTTCCATACAAATTTTAGGATGATTTGTTCTAGTTCTATGAAAAATGCTGTTGGTATTTTGTGAGGGATTGCTTTCATTGTATAGATTGCTTTGGGTAGTATTCTATTTTAACAATATTTGTTCTTCCAAACCATAAGCATGGAGTATCTTTCCATTTCTTATGTCATCTTCAGTTTTGTTCATCAATGTTTTGTAGTTTTCAGAGTATAGTGCTCTCACTTCTTTGGTTAGGTTTATGTCTAGGTATTTTATTATTTTTGGTGTAATTATAAATGGGATTGTTTTCTAACTTTCTCTTTCTGCTGCTTCATTATTGGTGTATAGAAATGCAACTGATTTCTGTATGTTGATTTTGTATCCTGGGACTTTAGTGAGTTCATTGATCAGTTCTAGCAGTTCTTTTGTGGCATCTTTCTGGTTTTCTATATATAGTACCATGTCATTTGCAAATAGTGAGTTACATCTTCCTACTGATTTGGATGTCTGATTGCTGTGGCTAGAACTTCCAGTACTATGTTGAATGAAATTGGGGAGAGTGGACATCCTTATCTTTTTCCTTACCATAGGGGAAGCTGTCATTAAGGATGATATTAGCTGTGAATTTTTCATGGATGGCTTTTGTGTTCCCTCTAAATCTACTTTGTTGAGGGTTTTCATCATGAATGAAAGTTGTCAAATGCTTTTCCTGTGTCTATTGAAATGATCATATGATTCATATCCTTTTCTTATTGATGTGATGTATCACATTAATTGAATTGTGAATATTGAGCTACCTTTACAACACAGGAATAAATCCCATTTGATTGTTGTGGATGATTTTTAAAAAATGTGTTGTTGAACATGGTCTGCTAGTATTTTTTTGAGCATTTTGCATCTGTGTTCATCAGAGATATTGGCCTGTCCTTTTGTTTGTTTGTTTGTTTGTTGTGTCTTTATCTGGTCTGGTATAAGGTAATGCTGGCAATAGACAATTATTTTTATAAAAAAAACAAAGTTGAATAATTTGGACAATCTCAGTAAAGATCAGTCACTAAAAGAGTTGAAAGAGGGGTGCCTGGGTGGCTCAGTGGGTTAAAGCCTCTGCCTTCAGCTCAGGTCATGATCCCAGGATCCTGGGATCGAGCTCTGAGTCAGGCTCTCTGCTCAGCGGGGAGCCTGCTTCCTCTCTCTCTGCCTGCCTCTCTGCCTACTTGTGATCTCTATTTGTCAAATAAATAAATAAAATCTTTAAAAAAAAAAAAAAGAGTTGAAAGAAACTCTAAAAAGATTCTCCTTTGGATTCATATGCAAATGTCTTAAATTATAGCTCTATTTTAATAATGTAAAAAACAGATAACAGAAACAATGAATTATGATAATGCAAGAAAGTATAGGTGCTGTAGTTGTTTTTTTTTTTTTATCTAAGTTTGAAATGATAAACCTGTGGGTAATTTTTGAAGACATATGTTTAACTTCACCATATTTATGACATCCTTATAGTTCTATACTTCTCTATACCAGAAGATATCTTCTTAAGTCAAATTCTAGAAGTTGTTTTTAAGTAATAAATTAGGAAAAATATGAAAAGACATAACTAAATCCTATATATTTAGTTTTGTGGGGTTTTTCCCTTATTCTTTATAAAATACATAATCTATTTTTTTCTGTTTTATTGGTATTAGCTGACACACACTTTGGAAATACATGTTTGTGACTCCTTTTTTGATGATTAAGAAAATTCAGGTAATTTTAATATAGTAGCACAACCACAAATAGAAAGTTTCACTAGGGGGCGCCTGGGTGGCTCAGTGGGTTAAAGCCTCTGCCTTCGGCTCAGGTCCTGATCCCGGAGTCTTGGGATCCAGCCCCGCATCGCATCGGGGGTCTCTGCTCAGCAGGGATCTCTGTCAAATAAATACATCTTTAAAAAAAAGAAAAGAAATTTTCACTAGTTATTAGAGGGATAAATTATTATCATGCACAAAAATTAAAAGAAATTAAAAAAAATTCTGCAATGTAATGATATATTGTTAAATGTTAATATTTACATCAGCAAAATAAAATAGTTCATTGAATGATTTCTAATGCTACTTTCTCCATTATAACAAACGTCAATGCCATTGAAATTGACACCATTGTTTTGGGGGACACAGTTCTACCCATATCATAGATATTATAAGCTATTTCCCCAAAGAAATGTAGGTGACATTCTAAAAATAAAACAAAATGTATAAGTTTAGCTGTTTCTGTAAGCAACCACATTCCAAAGCCTAAATATAGGAGAAGCCAAAGAATTTGAGAATTCCTCAAAGTATATCATAATAGACACAGGTAGAGTCCTAAGGGGAGTGTCATTATCTTAGCAAGTATAAATCTGTAGCGTAGTAAATTGAGTGATACCCCATCTGATAAAAAGCAACATACTGGCAGAGTGTGCAGATGATTTTTACAGAAGAAAGGAAAAACCAGCCAAAAGAATAAAATCTCAACATTAAAATTTCCAGCAGTGTCTTGTCTTTTTTTTTTTTTAGTATCAATGATAGCTTTTATTGCATGTATTGTTTTTTTTATTTTAATTTTTTTAATTTCTTTTCAGCGTAACAGAATTCATAGTTTTACACCACACCCAGTGCTCCATGGAATGCGTGCCCTCCACAATACCCACCACCAGGCTCCCCCAACCTCCCACCCCCCGCCCCTTC
>PISX010035429.1:0-12916 GCA_004024625.1 Mellivora capensis
GACTTCTTTTCCCGGGCTGCTTTCAGGATTTTCTCTTTGTCGCTAAGACTTGTAAATTTTACTATTAGGTGATGGGGTGTGGACCTATTCTTGTTGATTTTGAGGGGAGTTCTCTGCACCTTCTGGATTTTGATGCTTGTTCCCTTTGCCATATTAGGGAAATTCTCTACAATAATTCTCTCCAATATACCTTCTGCTCTCCTCTCTCTTTCTTCTTCTTCTGGAATCCCAGTTATTCTAATGTTGTTTCGTCTTATGGTGTCACTTATCTCTCGAATTCTCCCCTCGTGGTCCAGTAGCTGTTTGTCCCTCTTTTGCTCAGCTTCTTTATTCTCTGTCATTTGGTCTTCTCTATCACTAATTCTTTCTTCTGCCTCATTTATCCTAGTAGTAAGAGCCTCCATTTTTGATTGTACCTCATTAATAGCTTTTTAAATTTCAACTTGGTTAGATTTTAGTTCTTTTATTTCTCCAGAAAGGGTTTTTATATTTCCAGAGAGGGTTTCTCTAATATCTTCCATGCCTTTTTCGAGCCCAGCTAGAACCCTGAGAATCATCATTCTGAACTCTATATCTGACATATTACCAAACTGCCTCTTGTTCTTTTTTTTGTGGTGAGTTTTTCCGCCTTGTCATTTTTTCCAGATAAGAAGGAGCAAATACAATCCTAAAAGGGTGGCACAGACCCCAGGAAAATGCCCTTTAACCAAATCAGAAGAGACCCCAAATCGTGGCGGGGTGAAAGGGGATAAAAAGAAGTTCAGAAAAAAAAATTTAAAAAAGAAAACAAAGAAAAAATATAAAAAAGAAAAAAATATATATATATTAGACTGGTGACTAGAACAAGGTCACCCACTTAATTGTGGGGTATTTTGGTTTCTTAGAAGAACCTGAAATTTTAAAGAATGAAAAACATATATAAGGGTAAACACAATGGATGGATGGAATGTGCCTATAAAAATGAAAAATAAATTTTTGTTTTTTTAAATTTCTACAAAAAGGAGTTGATAAAGTAAGTTGGTTAAGAGAATAACGAAAAAGAAAGTGGAGAGAATTTGCTCAGGCTGGAGACTAGAACAAGCCTGGAGCTAGATTTAGGGTATATTTTGATCCACTAGAGGAAGTTGTACCCCAAATTTTTTAGAAGAAAAAACCTTTATGTGAATACAAAAAAAAGTTAAATACTATGAAGGATAAAATATGACTATAATAATGAAGTTTCAAAAAAGACCATTATTTTTTTGGTAAGGTATTGTTAAGATAAACTAGTTAAAAAATGTTAAAAAAGAAAAGGGTAAAAGTTAAAAAAAAATTAGCAGAAAAAGAAAAAAGAAAAAAAATAAAATTAAAGAAAAAATTAAAGTAACTGCAAGACTAAAGAAACACGGGGAGAAAGCCATGAATTCCACGCTTTGCTTTCTCCTCCTCTGGAATTCCGCTGCTCTCCGTGTTAAGTGAACTTGGTCTTGGCTGGATTTCTTTTGATCTTCTGGGGGAGGGGCCTGTTGTAGTGATTCTCAAGTGTCTTTGCCCGAGGCAGAGCTGCACCGCCCTTACCAGGGGCCGGGCTAAGTAATCCCCTCGGTTTCGCTTTTGGGAGCTTTTGTTCCCTGAGCGCTTTCCGTAGAGTTCTGGAGGATGGGAATGAAAATGGCGACCTCCCAGTCTCCGGCCCGGAGGAGCCTAAAGTTCGGGGCCCCACTCCTCAGTGCGCCCTCAGAGAAAAGCCCCAGTCACTCCCATCTCCCTGGACTCTGGCCGCGCTCTGAGCTCACCCAGCCTGCGACCGCTTCAAGCTGAGCTGAGAGCTCACTCCTCGGGCTCTGTCTCTGTAGCTGGCTTCCCCGCTCCGATACCTGCTAGCTCTGTGACACTCAGGCACCCCCGATCCTTCTGTGACCTGGGGGCCACGCTGACCCTGCGTGGGCTTCACCCCGGTTTAGCCTCTCGAGCGATGTCCTTCAGTGGAGCAGACTTTTAAAAGTCCCGATTTAGTGCTCTGTTGCTCCGCCACTCGCCGCTTGCCGGCCCCTCCCCCACGGTCTATCCTCCTGTCGCTTTGATTCACTTCTCCGTGGGTCCTACCTTCCAGAAAGTGGTTGATTTTCTGTTTCCAGAATTGCTGTTTTTCCTCTCTTTGATCTCCCGTTGGATTTGTAGTTGTTCGCAGTGGTTTGATAAGCTATCTAGCTGATCTCCTGCTACCTGATGTAGTCTCAGCTGCTACTTCTCCGCCATCTTGACCTCTTTTCTCTTTTACTGTTTTAATTTGCATTTCTTTGCTTATTGAAGTGGAACGTCCTTTTATAAAGTTATCATCTGTATTCATTCTGCCAGTTCTCTGTTCATTGTTGACCTCTTTTTAGATGGGTGTTCCTAATTAGGATTGAAAGAGTTCCCTATTATACTAAGAATTTTATTTTATTTTTTATAGTAAAATTGTTAATCCTATGTCTTTGTTGGAAATATTTTCCTCCCAGTTTGCTGTTGTATTTTTTTTTAATAAAAGTTTTAATTTTTATATCATTGAACCAGTCTTTCTCTTTATGGTGGTGATTCTCAGTTAGGGGTACTTTTCTTTCTTTTCTTCCTCTCTTCGATCTCCCGTTGGATTTGTAGGTGTTCGCAATGGTTTAATAAGCTATCTAGCTGATCTCCTGCTACCCGATGTAGTCTCAGCCTGCTACTTCTCTGCCATCTTGACCCCTCCTCCTTCTAGGGATTAATTTTAAACCTAACTATATTGATGTGAGTGGGAGTATTTAGAGAGTATGTACTGGGTAGTGTTAAAAAGCAGTCCTAGAATGCCACAATTTTTATTGCCAAATCTTGTGGAAATGTATAGTTCATTCATGTCTTGGTTAGGTTCTGTTAGGAATCCATTTTGGCGCACTGGTACTTTCACTTGACAGTGGTTCAGAATATTTTTTTGGACTACAGGTATTTTGGAAGTGGGATAGTCTTTGGTTACTCTATTGTAAGTGCTTGTCTCAATTTTACAGCTTGCAGTTTATTCATATATGTGAAAGTAATATAGTGAACTCTAAAAACTCCTTTGGCCGCTTTGAGAAAATAAGTTGAAGGCAGTAGGTTCATTTCCACCTGCCTTAAATGAATTTATGCTAAGTGAAATAAATCAGTCAGAGAAGTATCATATGATCTCACTCATGTGGAATTTAAGAAACAAAACAGGATATAGCAGAAGAGAGGAAAAAAATAAAACAAGATGAAGTCAGAAAGGTGACAAACCAGAAGAGACTCTTTTTTTTTTTTTTTTCCCCCGGAAGAGACTCTTAATCACAGGAAACAAAATGAGGGTTGCTGGAAGGGAGGGGTGGAGGATGGGGTAGCTTGATGATGGACATTAAGGAGGGTATGTGATGTAATGAGCGCTGGGTATTATATAAGAGTGATGAATCACTGACCTGTCCCTCTAAAACTAATAATACATTATATGTTAATTACTTGAATTTAAATAAAAAAAAATAAAAGGGAGAAGTTTAAATTCTGACAAAAACCAAGTGACATAATTGTAACCTACCATCTTGATGAATTATTAGCTCATATTTGATTGTAGTTCTTTAAGTCAGCCTTGTAGATAGCCTGAGACTATGGGTCAGAAGCTAACACAATTTATGGGCAGCTAAGACTATACTGTAAGTAAATTGCATTTAGTAGGAATCTTTATGGTGGTTTTTCTTTAAAACATAAGAAAGAATACACTGCATGTACACTGAATACCTTCTTGATAGTTTAAAATGTTAACAATTGCTTTTTTGTAGCCTAAACTCTACAGATCTATAATTGAAGATGTAATTGAAAGAGTTCGGGATCTATTCACTGAAGAAGGTATAGAGGAACAAGTTCTAAAAGACTTGAAGCAGGTTTGTAGACAATGCAAGTTACCCTTTTTGTCTTTCTTCTTAAAAAACTTATAAATTTTAGTTTTAACCCCTCAATTATAGTTTAATGCTTACCCATTCATTGTGCCATCAGCTGACATTAAAAAGTTAAAGACCTAAATACCCTAACTTTTTTTTAAACATTTTTTTTTCTCTGCAGCTCTGGGAAACAAAGATTTTGCAGTCTAAAGCAATGGAAGACTTTTTCAGAAATAGTGCCCATTCACCTGTGTTCACCCTTCCATTGCCAAACAGCTTGCACCAAACATTGCAGTCATCAACAGGTTGGATACAGTTAGTAAATTAGTACTATTTTGGTCTTCAGAACACATTCTCATTGGTGGTGGTTTTATATTAGGGTAATGTTCTTAAGGTGAGGGGGCTCGGGCCTCAAAATCATTACTATTAAATGAACACAGTAAACCATCATCTTGTAATTATGGGTAAAAAAAATTAGGTTATTCAAGCCAGCTTTTGAAAATACTGAAGTCCACAAAGATGACCAACTGTTACTTCAAAGGAACAAGGTACATCATTTGTGGGCTATTGGGAATACCCACTAGTTATTTCAGGGAATTTGATTGGGTTGTGTCAAGGAGTAACTGAGCCACCATTGCTGGAAAAAGCAGTGGGAAAGACGGGTGGTTGCATGCTTGTGCATTCTTTATCTTTCTCTTGCTTGTTGTATGTATTATAAATCTGCTATTGTACTGGAAGCAAAATAGAGAGTTAACAAGAATATGGATATTATTCAGGCTACTTCACTGTTTTGGGTATTATATAATCATGGCTAGAAAATAACCCTGTGTACTTTTCTTCATTTCTTGGACTTGAAACCTTTGCTTTTGAGGGAAATAATTTTCCATATTATGTGTATCAATTTAAACTGGAAAAAATTGATACTAAGATAAATGATACTGTGGCTAAGATAAATGATACTGTTTTATCTTTCTAGCCTTTGTTCCTTCTTTTCTGATTCTTAAAATTTTTATACTATCCTAATGTATGTGTGTGTGTTGTCTGTATGTCTGCATGCAAAACACACACACACACACACACACACACACACACACACACACACACAGGTTTTATTTTGTTTACTTGAATTAGATTGATGTCTGCCAGAAGTGAGGGTAGATTTTGGATTAGATTTTGGATTGGATTGTCAGTAATAACTAGGTTGTTCATTGCACACTTGGGAAAATTCAAAGGAAAATCACATGGGACAAGGTGAAGAGAAAATAGTAAGGAGGCTAGTATCTTGTTTATTATAAAACAAGAGAATTTAAGTGTGGCAGCAATTATAACTTGAAATAAGTTAACAATGAATATTGAATTCTCAGATGTAACTTTTATCTGTTATGCTTCTAAAGTATAACTTTACTGTTAGCCACAGCAGTTTTAATTACTAAGTTGACACTTTGAAACATTTTACCTCAGTTTCTATAGTTTTGATTATGCTTTTGTTTTCAATTTTTTTATTTAGGTCATCCCTTTTATTTCTCCATTTATATAACATTATTTTCTTTATTGAAGAACTTTAAAGATTTTCTTTTCTTTTTTTTTTTTAACCTAGGAGTGGCTTGGAGGGTGGCCAGTGTGGAGGAATGAAAGATTAGACTGTTTTTTATCAAAAGCAGTTAACACTTCTCAGGTTCTTTGTCATTCAAAATTGCAATACTTGTTTTTGCCGCAAGATGGTAATATTACCAGTGATTTAAATCACAAAATAGTCTTGCAACTAATATGTCTAGCTGGCTTTCATTCCGCACTGTATTCCTATTCTCTTTCTTGGAAGTTAGAATAATAGAAATAATTACATTTAAACAAGACAGTTTTTATTCTTTTCTGCATCATTTATAATGAAAAGGCTTAGGAGGAAGTACACCTCCTTTAAAAATGCATTACAAGCCTTGTTTTTATCCCTCTTCATTTCTAGGTTCCCTAGAATAAGATTCTTGAAGTAAATAGCCTCATAAAATTGAAGTGCTTCTTAATTATATCTTCTCATTGTAGGCTTTTAAAAGCCTGATTAAAATAATCTAAACTAACTTACTTCTACAACCTTTTTATCTCTTGATAACAAGTTCAAATTAAATCTACAATGGAGTAAGTCATTTGCCTTTGTTCCATCTTTAAAGCTTTTTGCTCTATCATATTTTCTTTGACTCTGTTATCCATTTGCTTAATAATTTCCTGTATTTCCAGTTGTCAAATTTTTTTTGGTCTCAGGACCCCTTTACACTCCTAAAAATGGAGGACCTTGAAGAGCTTTCTTTATGTGGGTTGTTAAGTATCTATTTACCATATAAAAGCTTAAAACTGAGAAACTTAAAGTTTTATAAATTCCAAAAATTGATAATATGTTAACATAATAACATATATTTGTTAAAAGTAACTTTTCCAGAACAAAAGGTATTTAATGAGAGGAGTGGCGTTGTTTTACTTTTCTACAAATCTCTTCAAATGTCTGGTTTAATATAAGGTAGCTGAATTCTCATATTTGTTTCTAAATTCAGTCTGTTGTGATACGTAGTTTTGGCTAAAGTATATGAAGAAAATATAGCCTTCCACAGATGTGTAATTAGAAAAAGAGTGTTTTTATAGCAATTTCAGGTAACTTGATACTATACTAAAACTCAACAAGTGTTAGTTTCTGAGAGTTTAGCTACAAGGTGGAATCTGAAACTTTATCAGTGGACTTTGTATAATGTTTAAAGATCACTGGTGTGTCTTGCACTTTGAATGACTCCTTAACCTGTGTGTGATTTTGTAACATAAGTTAGTTACTTGGAAAATACTATTTGACTGAGTTATGCACTTGACACATTGTTCATTATACAAGATTAAAAAATACTATTAATACCACCACACATTTCTTCAGAAAAATTGGAAAACTATCAAACTCACTGTGGTGGATATAAAGTTTACAAAATTAAGATTTTTGGTTGAAAGCTTGAATTTTACCATTGCCAAACAAATACTGTCAGTTTTTTTTCCTTGAAGTGACGGGCACATTTGGTTCATTTAAAAAAAAAAAAATGACTGCCAAATATCCATGTCTGAATAACCATAGTTTGTGTCAGTTATTCTTTCAAGTAAAAATAATGTTTCTTAAAAAGGAGAGGCTAGATCAGCTCTCAACTTAAATAACAGCACCAGTCCTTTTCCATGTACTTCCTTTTGTATCTGTATGCTGCAGAAATGCTTTGTGTTCTTCCCATTTCATCCTTGGGTTGAAATTTTATAAAAATAGTTCTCTATGGTTACATTTAGGAACTTCTTTAGTGAAACTGTTTTATTGTTGCTGTTGTTTATCTTTTTTACTGTGAGTGGGTGGTGATGGAGAACAAATAAAGGGGCCACTAGCAGGTTTGGTAATACTGCTTTAATTCATGCTAAGATGACCTCTTTCTCTCTCTCTTTCCCTTTCCTTCCTTCCCTCCCTCCCTCCCTTCCTTCCTTCTTTTTTTTTTTTTTTTTAAATAAAGTAGGCTCTACACCCACCCAGCATGCAGCCCAATGGAGGGCTTGAACTAATGACTTCGAGATCCGGACCTGAGCTGAGATCAGGAGTCAGATGCTAAGGGCCCCTGGGTGGATCAGTTTGTTGAGCCTCTGACTCTTGGCTTTGGCTCAGGTCACAATCTTGGGGTCCTGGGATGGAGCCCTATATTGGGCTGTGTGCTCAGTGGCCAGTCTGCTTGAGATTGTCTCTCTCCCTCTTCTCCTTCCCCAGCTCGTCCACATGCAGTTTCTCTAAAAATAAAATCTTTAAAAAAAGAAGTTGGAGACTTAACCAAATGTGCCACCGAGGCACCCCAAAGTGCCTTCAGTTTTACTCATCATTGCTCTGCACTGTAAGTGCAAACATCAAAAAAGAAAAAAAAATATAGTGAGAAATGAAAAAAAAGATTTTTATTGTCTTGGTGTTATAAAAAATAGTCTGACCTTGTGAACACCCTGAAAGGGTCTTATGGACCCCTGGGGGTTTGCAAAGTACAATTTAAGAACTGCTATTCTATTCTTGGGGTGATTATATATAGTTTGTAATCCACTTTTTAAAAAAGACATAATGTTTTTAGAACTTTACATTCACAACAAATTTAAGAGAAGGTACAGAGACTTCTCCTATACCTCTTGTCCCCAGTCGTGCATCGTCTCTTCAGTTATTAACATCCCCCACCAGAGGGTTACATTTGTTAACAATTGATGAACCTACAATTGATGAACCTACATTGACCTATCATAAACACCCAAAGTCCATAGGTCACGTTATTGCTCTTGGTGTTGCATGTATCATGTGTTTATGCAAATTTATAATGACATGTATCTATCATTACATTATCTTACAGAGTACTTTTATTGTCCTAGAAATCCTCTGTACTCCTATTCATCCTTTCCTACCATACCAACTCAGGGCAACCATTGATATTTTTATCGTCTCCATTGTTTTACCTTTTTCAGAATGTCTTGTAGTTGGAATCAATCATGTAGTATCTAGCCTTTTCAGATTGGCTTATTTTACTTAGTAATATGGTATTAGGATTCCCTCATATCTTTTTGTGGCTTGATAACTCATTTCTTTTCAACACTGAATGATATTCCATTGTCTGGATGTGCCAGTTTATTTAATTGTTCACCTATAAAGCGCATCTTGGATGCTGCCAAGTTTTGGCAATTAGGAATAAAGCTGCTGTGTGGAGGTTTATGTGTGCATGTAAGTTTTTAACTTCTTTGGTTAAATACCAAGGAGAGTGACTACTGGGTTGTATGCTTAGTTTTGTAAGGAACCACCAAATTTTCTTTCAAAGTGACTATGCCATTTTACATTCCCACGAGCAGTGAGTGAGGGTTCCTGTTGTTCCACATCCTTGCCAGCATTGGGTGTTATCAGTGTTGTGGATTTTATCCATCTTAATGGGGATGTAGTGGTATCTCATTATTTTAATTTGTATTTTCTTGATGACTTACGATATGGAGCATCTTAAATGTTTATTTGCCATCTATATCTTCTTTGGCAAAGTGTCTCTTAAGGTCTTTGGCCCATTATTGGGTTGTTATGGTTGAGTTTTAAGGGTTCTTTGGGTATTTTGGATAATAGCCCATTATCATATGTCTTTTACAACATTTTTTTCCAACCTATGTCTTTTCATATCATCTTGATTTTTTTTTTTTTTCAAAGGAGTTTTAAGTTTTTATAAAACCTGGCTAATCAATTATTTTTTTCATGGGTTGTGCCTTTGGTGTTGAATCTACAAAGTCATTGCCATACTCCTGGTCATCTAGATTTTCTTCTATCTTCTAGGAATTTTGTAGTTTTGCATTTAGTTCTGATCTGTTTTTAGTCATTTTTTTTTGAAAAAAAAAAAAAAAGTCTGTGGCTAGTTTCATGTTTTTTGCATTGGATAGCCAGTTTAAACATTTGTTGAAGAGACTGTCTTTGTGCCATTGTATTGCCTTGGCTTTTGTGTTAAAGATCAGGTGACTATGTTATGTGGGTCAGTTTCTTGGCTCTCTGTTCTGTTCCATTGATGTGATTGTCTATTCTTTTACCAGGTAACACTACCTTGATTACTGCAGCTTTCTAGTGAGTCTTGAAGTGGGGCAGTGTCAGTTCTCCAACTTTTTCTCCATGAATATCACATTGACTCTTCTGGGTCTTTTGCCTATAATTCACTTGTGAGAGAGAAATGGGATTGCATTAATAATAACCTCAGAATAATAGGTGTAAACTAGGACTGTCCTGGGTTAACTGAGACGTAGGATTCACTTTGTCCATGATTGCCCTATTTCTAGAGCAATTCAAATCTGTGCCATTTGTCTTTTTGACATAGTCTTTTTGATGAAACTATCATTGTACGAGCAATAAAGGGAAGAATAGGAATTTTGAGAAGTTTGTGATGGCTTTTTCTTTGAGTGTTCAGACTCCTTCAGGTACAAACTACATGTCCAACTGTTGTTGAATTTAGATCTGGTGAAAATTTCAGCAGTGCTATTGGTTCTTGATGTGATTTGAGGTAGAATATCCAGTTTGGTTATCAGAGATGTGTATATGCTAATGAGTAGTCAAAAAGAATATTGACCAATCTTTGCACCTCTTGAGTCACATGACTTGGATATTAAGATTTGGAATGGTTTAAAGCAGGACCAAGAATTGTGAAGTTATTAACTGCCTTAATGTATCAAAGACTTCTTGGTGTGTAAGAAAGAAATAGTCTTGTAGATATCACAATGTAGCATCTTTTCTTAATTTATACTTCTTAAATTACATTTGTGGGATTGAATTCTTTCTATATTATAAAGCCTATTGTTTGTGAAATTTAATATTTCTAGAATATATACATGAAGACCAAAATTCTAACACTTTTAGTTTAAGTAAAGACACATATTCAGTTAAAACTTAATTGGGTATTGAAACCATCTTGAATATTTTAAAAAGCACGTTTCAGGCACATGTAATGGTATATATAATTTGTGGAAGTATGTAAATGGTGCATTTAGTATCAAAATTAACTAGGAGCTGCATGAAACTTCTCTATAAAACTGTTCAATGCTTTTATTCTGATGACTATAAAGGAACTCTTAAACTCCCTTATACCTCTGTTTGATTTATATAAGATTAGAGAATTATCCTTTAGGATTTATTACAAGGTATTTAAAAGAGGGGGAATTGTTGCTATTTTTCCTCCAGACATTCATTTAATTGCTTTAGACAATGTGTTAACAGATTTTTGTTTCCTCTCAGGCAGTGGCTTCAGCTGTACCAGCTTAAGCTTCGCTCACTTCAGCTAATTAAGACTAATACCCTTGTGTTCCTGCCACACCAGTTCTTTCTAATTTAGCCTTTCTAAAAGAATGCCTGTTAATAAGCAAAGCCATAGACGAACGGAGGATAAAAATAATTTTCTGCTTCATTAATCATCAATCTCTGTAGCTTCATTTCTGTTATTCTAATGTGGGAAGAATGGTTAGTTTAAAAAAATATTTGCTCTTCTGAGTGACTTGCTGTTTATAATGGAGTCATTCTAGTGTCAGAAGCAAATCTTAGGGACACTTTAATGTGGCCTGTGAAAAAACATCATAATAAACATTACATTTAATAAAAATGTGCTCCATAAACATGCTGAAATATTCTCTTTTTTATTAAAAGGCAAAATGATAGTGTAACAGTTGTGTTCAGCTAGGTAAAATGAACCTTGAGGTAAAGTTTAAGGTTATGTTGATCTCCCGAGGTCTTTCTACTATAGTTACTATTTGTTTTTTACACTTATTTTTTAATGCTTCCATTTCTAACCATTAGGCAAATGTTTTAGCTATATTAAAAACAAACAGCATAGAAAATTGGTAGATAATAAAGAAAAGATATGTGAGATTGCAACTTTAATGCAGGTTGAGGTGGTCTTCCCCTAGGAATTTGTTCTCTTTTATTTTTCTTAGTAGTCATACTTGTTTCATGTAAAGACTTGTGGAGACATGTTATTCATTTATTCCTACAACTATATAGTTGTGCTGGCTAAAGTACTATAAATAACTTTTCCTGAAATGAATGAATGGGAAATTCTTTTGAGCCTATAAAATTTAGAATGGTTTATGTTGGGTTACATTTTTTTTGCTCAATAATACAGTCTTTTGGAAATGTGCTACTTGAATAAATACTACCTTTTCTCCTCTGTGAGAAGTTGTAATGGAGATTTAGTGCTACATTGACTTAATAAAAATAACCTAGGTATTTTCTTGTGGATTTCTATACTATGGTATACTTGATAACAAATATTTTCTTTTGGTACTTAAAACAGGTTAGTTATAAAGTCTTTATCTGGAGTTTTTTTGGAAAAAATATAGTTAAATTCATTTACCTCACTTGCAGTTAGGAAGTTTAGAACTCACCATGGTCAGACATGTTAGTGATGGAAAACATTTTTTTAAAATAAGCTATACTTAGCAGTTTTATTAAACTGGTAAATTGTATCAAATGTATAATGTTTATTTTGTTTTCTATATAGCGTCATTAGTTATTCCTGCTGGTAGACCTCTTCCCAGTTTTACTACAGCAGAACTGGTATGTAGCCTGTTTAGGATATTTTCTTTTTTTTTAAAAGATTTTATTTATTTATTTGACAGACAGAGATCACAAGTAGGCAGAGAGGCAGACAGAGAGAGGGAAGCATACTCCCTGCTGAGCAGAGAGCCCGATGTGGGCTTGATCCCAGGACCCTGAGATCATGACCTGAACTGAAGGCAGAGGCTAACCCACTGAGCCACCCAGATGTCCCTAGGATATATTTTTAAAGATATGCCTCACTTTTAGTGAATGATAGCAGGAGGCTAGGCATAGGTATAATTCATAATCCCCCATTTGAATGAAAAAAGATGTAGTAAGGGATGGGGAGATAGGAATAACTTCTAAAATGTACATGTTGCAAAAACTGAGGAGTTTCAGAATTGACATTTTCTTTACCAACTTTTCCTGTCTTCCAGAGCAGTTGTTAGCATCTGCCAGTAGTATATATAAATACTGTTGTTAGTATCTATAAGGTCAGGAAATTTCTGAAGTTAAATACTATGGAGTTTTAATACACAGTATAATGTTATATACTAGGTAGATCCTAAATGAATGATGTTGATACTTTCTGATTTTTTTTTGTTTTTTTGGCAAGTTGAGCTACATAATAGTTCCTCTTTTTATTTAAGTGGAGTATTTTGGTCATTTTTTATCTTTGTGTTGTAGAGATTTAGAGGAAAGGTCCCCCCCGCAACCCCGAAGATTTGGAGCAGAAAATAAATTACAACTTGTATTTAGAAAATTGAGTAGTGGGACGCCTGGGTGGCTCAGTTGGTTAAGCGGCTGCCTTCAGCTCAGGTCATGATCCCAGCGTCCTGGGATCAAGTCCCACATCGGGCTCCTTGCTGGGCGGGGAGCCTGCTTCTCCCTCTGCCTCTGCCTGCCACTCTGTCTGCCTGTGCTCGCTCTCTCTCTCTCCCTCTCTCTCTGACAAATAAATTAAAAAAAA
>PISX010035430.1:0-12933 GCA_004024625.1 Mellivora capensis
GCACTCTGTTCGTGAGAAGTAAGTCACCATGTCTGGGCCGCACCCCGCGGGGAGGACATTCAGGCTACTTTGAAGAATCTGTGGCGCCTTCTAAAACCGCAGCACCGACCCCGTGAGTCTGAAGCCTTTTGCTCGTCTCAAAGACGTCCTGTAGCTCACAGGAGGTCGCGTATGCTGTCTCGACCTCCCCACGCCTCCCGCTCCCTCCCCGGGGTTGGCGACGACTGGCTCTGGGTCTCCTTGTCCTGTGTCCTTCAGAACGTCCCTTCTCTGCCGCGGGCTGACGCCTTGCCCGAGGCCACAGAAGCCGCGGAGCCTCCTTCTGTGTGTCCAAACCGTCATCCAGACCTTGACGTCCCTTGTACCGTAATATCTGCCCCACCTGTTGGAGAAATGGCACGAAAACTCACTCCTGTCTCCCTGAACTTACGACATTTTGAATCCCAGTGTGGAACCTGCGAGAAGCCCCCCACCATGTTTTCCTGCATCTTTCCAACCATCCTTCTGCCCACCACGCAGGATTCTCTTTCTAAAACCCACATGCTTCCATGCCCCCCCAGAGCCTCTCGCCACCCCCGGTTCCCACCAAGCGGGCTCCTCTCTGACTCTGAGACTCTGTCTCGCCATTCTTGGCAAAACGGACCGTTTGCTTCCCTGGGGACCCCCGACGCCCCTGCACGCGCTGACCGCTCTTGCTGGAACCAGCCCCTCTTCCTCCCGGGTTCCCCCCTCCTTCGAAGTCCCCTCCGTGCCGCCCGCCCCTTCCTGCGTGTCAGCCCGTGACAGGTGCGGGGATGGAGGTGTCTGTGCGCGTCCCGCATTTACCTGCTGGCTCAGCCCGGTTCGCGCTAATTAAAAGCACAGAACGGCCAAATTTAATTTTTGACACTTGATAAATGTCAAACATCAATGGATTTTTCATTAACATCCCGGATCGCAGTGTCTTTAAGTCACTGTGGCGAAGATGCTTCCCTAATTTCTTGGAGCAGTTAATCTTCTGCGGAAACATCAGAAGGGATTGGGTTTCCTGCCTCTCTCGGCTCTTGTCACTTCTGTGGTGTAAAACGGCTCAAAGAGGAGTAATTGTGCCGGACAGCGATGTCCGTGTCGCCTCTCTCCAGAAGCACCGGAGGGAGACCATGCGGGCGTCGCGGGCTGGGCTGGGCTGCTGGGGGGCGACCCCCACCCTGTGGTCTCTCCTGAGCGGATCCGAGGGAAAGAAAGCGTTTGTAGCTTCGAAGCCGGACCCCATTCCATGAGCGGCTCTGGGTCCTTCCTGAGTCTCCACAGGCGTGTCTGTCGAATTTGTGCATCAATAAGGGGCCGTCTTGTTGAGCCCAGCTCAGCCCTAGTGGCCCTAAATGAGGGGGACACGGGAATAGAAGCCCACAGAGTGGTAAGAGACCCAGAGACCTGGCCCCGAGGCTGTTCCGGCTGCGTCCCTCGATCCGTGCTCAGCTGGCAGGTGCACGGCACCCCTTTGCCTCCCCCAGGAGGCGGGAGTGTGAGTGGGATACGGGAACACGCGGCGGGGAAAGCAGTCAAGGCGTCGGCAGCCCCGTCCCGAGCCGGCCAAGCAGGAGGCAGAACCCGAGGGCGGCTCGGGGTCGTGTTGACAGATGGTGGAGAGAAGCCGAACACCGCGCCTCTCGTCCGGCCGCCGTCACCAGCTGGGGGACCAACCTGCCCGGTGAAAGGCCAGTGCCGCACTCTGCTCTCAGTTCAGAGGAAACTGCAGACCGAGCTGTGTCGGGGGGTGTGGGGAGCCCGGACAGGAGCCTCAGTCTGGGTGTTTCGCTGCACGATCCCGGGGTGGGGCCGTGGGCGCCGGTCCTGGAGCGAGAAGCCCGGACCTGCTTACTCAGATCTCTGCTGCGTCCGTCGCGGTCCGGGGACGGGTCCCTGCCCCTCTGCTGTGGACAAAGGTGCCGGGTTGCCAGGGGCTGAGACTCACTCAGGTGAACTCGGGAGGGCCTGGCCGTGGAGAGGCTCCGACGACAATGGGGCAGGTGCAGGGGTGGCCCAGGGGTGGGCAGCCTCGGGAAGCAGGGCCTCTCTCGGGCCGGCGGGTGGCCCGGAGCCTGGAGCAGCTCTTCGAGGGGCAGGTCCACACGTGCCCCCAGCCCCATCTCTCGCCAGCAAGGGGCCCGGCCCTTCGGTCGGGGATAAGGGATAACTCCACATAGGGAGAGGGACCAAGGGCCGAGGGTCAGGGCCGGGTGTGGTCGGCCCAGCTTGGCGAGGGCCGCCCGAGGGGGTTGACAAGCCGGCGGGAGCGGGAGGGCCGGCAGCTCGATGGTCCCGGTGTCTGCACGAGGAGTGGCCACTCCCAGAACAGCAGAAACAGCAGGCACTGAGGATGGCACAGCTCCCGGCAGCAGGGGCCTGGGCCAGGCTGGCTTCCCCGGGTCCCCCGCTCGGGGCCTCACGGAGCCTCGGTCTGGGTATCGGGCCTCATGCCAGGTGGCCGTCCTCTAGTGGACGGTGGGATCCCTTTCCTACCCCTGGGGGGCTCAGGGCACGTCCTCCTTCAAAGCCGGCAGGGGCGGCGACTCCGACCGTGGGACCGTTCTTCAAGGGGCTCCCCGAGGAGGCCAGGACCACCTGGTACTAAGCCCTGACGACACCAGATGGCGGTGAAGGGCTCACCCCTCGCAGGGAGGCTCACTCTTGGGACTTGCCTGTGTTGCCAGGAGGAAGCTCATGCCAGGCCCCCAGGGGCAATGATGGGGACCCCGGCCCGTTGCCCCAGCCAGACTCCCGCCCGCCAGCTGCAGGGGCCGGCCCCTCGGAAGCCAATTCGGTGCGTGAGCTGGGCTGTTCTGGTTTTTAAGCCCTTCGGTTTGGATGCGGTCTGGAGGCCGGGAGCGGACCCAGACGTAAACACAACAACCATCTGCCGAGATCACAAACCCGTTGTTCCCAGAGCCGCAACCCAGACCCTTGTCTTCTGGCCCCGAATCTGGGCTTTTACTTCTACCCCCCAGTTATAAGACGCTCGTCTCAGGGACTGCATCATAGATGATCAAAAAACTCTCCATCCCTCTCCTTTCTCCCCAGGAGGCTCACGGGGAGGGATGCGGCCCCGGGCCCTAGCAGAGAGGCCGGGATGGCCATGTTCCTGCTGAGACGCCTCCCCCGCAAAGCCCCCTTCATCCCAGGCAAGCCAGTCTTCTCCCTCGTGGGGAGCAGAGAAGCCTGAGTCAGGCTGCTCCTTCTTCCCCATGTCCCGGGGCCGGGGAGGCATCTGTCCTCATGCCGTCGGCCTCCCGCTGCCCCCGAGGGCCTCCCGTGTGTCCACAGCAGTGCTGGGGGGAAGCTGAGTTCCGGGTCCTGCGGGTGGGTGTGGGTGGTGCAGGAGCCCCCGGGGACCTCAGAGGGCTCTTTCGTCCACACGGGGGTCTCCAGCAACGGGTCCTGCAGGCTCCCCTGGGTGGGAATGACATCGGGCTGCAGTGGAGAGAACCTCCAGGCATAGGGCCAAGTGGGCTGGCGCCAGCGAGCTGGGGTGAGCTCCCTGGGCTGCTCCGAGCACCCCATTCTGACCCCTCACCATCTGGACCCTTCTCTGGTGCCCTGACATTGGCCTTCAAGGGCTCAGTGAGGACCACATGCCGTCGATGCCCTGGACGGACCCGGGGGGCAGACAGCCTCCCCTGGCCACCTCCATGGGGTCGCGAGCCAGCCTTGGCTGTGGCCCCCCAATGCCTCTGCACCTGCCCTCAGCCTGAGCTGGGCAGGAGGCAGTCATGTGCTCACGGTTCTTTTCCTCGTCTGTCCACACTCCTGCGCACCTGCTTCCTTGTCTCTCCATTTACTATAGGCAGCATAGAGCCTGGGGGCTGGGCTGCGGGCTCTGGACTGGCTTGTCTGGCTTCGGATCCTGTCTCGACCACCTGCTAGCTAGTGGCGTTCACCCGTCTACGCCACAGGCCTTTGCTTGGAAGCTGGAGGGACACGGTCCTAACACCTGCCTTGCAGGGTCGCGGTGAGAATCCAGGGGCTGCCGAGCCACGGTCCCGGCGCCTGGTGGGCTCTCCGTGCCCGTGATATGCTCCGTTCTTGTCTGTCGTCTCCCGTGTGTGTCGGGGGAAGCTCAGCAGATGGTCTTGGGGAGTTTTAAACAAAGGTGCTAAGAAACACAGAGTCGACGTGCCTATTTCTGGAGGGCTCGCGTCCCACGGGGAGACGAGGTGTTTCCTGCATGGCTGTTTCCCTGTTGGTCAACGACATGTTACGCCTGACCTGTGTGCTCATGAACTCTCCGGGGTTTACTCCATCCCCCGAGTTCCTTGGAGGTACCCTCGGCAGGTCCTTGTCCCGCCGAGGAAGAACCCCGGGCTCAGAGAGGGCAGTGACTTTTTCAAGCCTGCACAGCTGATGCGGGGTCACACTCGGGGTCCATGCACATCTACACTGTCCCAGGTCCCTCTCCGGAGCGACCCCGGACCACCTGGGAGGCCCCAAAGCCCAGACAGGTCTGAGGACGCATCCCAAAGCCCGGGACAGGACTCCAAGCTTAGAAATTGACTCGAAGCCTCGGCAGAGCCCCACGCCCTCCGGGACGCCTCGCAGACGAGGGCCGTTTTCCCGGGAATCTGAGTGGAGGGGAGCATGCTTCATGCCACGTCCTCTCCTTATGGGAACCGTGCCGAGATGGGCTTTCAGGAGGAGCAACGTCAACGTTCTGCTTCATTCTGTAAGAAAGAAATGCATTCGGGCAGAAATGGGATGATTTTGTTTGTAGTGTCCAGTTTCAAATGGGCTCTCCAAAGCGGGTGGCTTCCGTTGGTGGCCAGAGTGCGTGGGGTGCCCAGGAGCTGAAGGGGCACGTCAGGCTCGAGGAGCCCTTGTTTCCGGGGCGCACGGACGGTTTCCTGCCTCCTGAGCAGGGAGGAGGGCGGGCTGCTTCGGGCCAGGATGCGGGGGCCTCTCGGGGCAGACGAGGGCGCGCACCCGTTTCCGAACCTCCCGGCATACTGGGGCGGTCTCCTCGAGGTGGGGCTCCCATCGCCGGGTCCTGGGATTATAGGATGGGCAGAAACCCCTCTGGGGAGCACAGCGGGGAGGCCGTCCTCATCGGACGCTGTGTGCTCCTGCACACCGAGGCTGTCCCCACGGGAGCCTAAGAGACGAAGGTCGCGGTGTCGTCCGACTTCTCGGAGCAGAGCCGCATTGAAGGATCTAAAGCCGGGGTTTGCGAACACTGTCTGGGAAGGGCCAGAGGGTCGGTCTCTCCGGCTCTGCAGGTCCGAGGCATCCGGGCAGCTCGGGCTGACGTGGGTGACGCGCAAACCCGCAAGCCATAAAGCTTCCCGGACCCTCGACGGAACCCGACATTTGCATTACAGATCATTTCCACACGTCAGGAAATAGTCTTTTGATTTTTTTCTTCCCCTTTGGCCAACACTTAAAAATGTGGAAACTGTTATCGTGGGTCATACGGATGCAGGTGATGAGCCGGAGGGGACCCCGGGTGCAGACCCCCCGATCTAAGTGAGGAGGGGGCTTCCCGGGCACCAGTCCTGGCCACCGGAGCCAGGCCAGAGCGGCTTTCAGGAGGGGGCACAGCAGGAGGGAGGCCCAGAGCACGAGGAGGAGAGGGGTGCGGGCCACCCTTCCTTCCCAAGCTGAGGGATTTCTGCTCCAGAAACATTTCCTTGGGCCTGGAGTGGAAGGAAACTTCCAGATGCTGAAATGGGGCTTTTTTTTTTTTTAAGGCAAACTGTTATTTTTTTTTAAGGAAAAGATCTAGATGTCAGGTGTCTAATACCCAGTCTCCCACCCTTGCATGTGACACGTGGCGGACCGGCCCCCGGGGGCCCTGCTACGTGGGGCGGACCCGCAGGGATTCCCGAGGGGACCAGGAGTCTCTTCCTTTAGGCTTTGGCTCTCTGAGGTGTGACACTCCTTCTGTCTGTCCCTCGGCGGTGCAGTTGCAACACTTCTCGGAAAGGCCATCCACGGGGAAGCGTTCCACGTGTCAGGACGGGCTGACGGTCTAGCCCGCTGCCCACCAGCATACTCTGTGGTCACCGTCCTTCCTCCCCCGAGTCATTACATCCTACAGGGTGGCAGACGGGGTCACAGTACCCTATAAGGCACGTCAGAGGTGGGGGGCACCGGCACGGGGGGAACCAAACCTCCAGGTCTACCAGAGGGAGAGAAGTCAGGCAGGCTTCCTGGAGGAGGTGCAGACAGGACCGCAGACATTTGGGGGGTATTTTCCATGGAGAAGGAAGGGCAAGGGTGCCGGAGGGGGAAGAGGAGTGTTGGAGGCAAGGCTGGCGAGTCCCGGAAGGAGTCTGTCCTCATGGACGGATTCACCGTCTGTCGACCCAATTCCTCTGTTCCTTTCTTTCCAGGAAGAAAGCTGTAATTAGGTTTCCGATCTTTGCTTCCCGGAACCACGGACGTATTCTGAATCGATGTTCGAGCATTAATTTCCTTCCAGTGCCCGAAACAGCAGAGAGTTCAAGTATTTTACTTAACTGGATTTGTGAGTCAATGGTACACGTTTGCTGAACGAGGCACGAGAGCTGAACGTTCGTGAACGGTTCCCGGGGTTAAGGCGAGTGAACTCCTGCAGGGACAGTGAATGCCAGTGGCCGTGCAGGGGCTGGTGGGGACAACAGCTCCCTTTCTTTATATGAACAGGATGCTGTAGATAGGGGCGGCCACCCCATGGCTGAAATAGCCAAGGGACAGCAGCGAAAATGGCGCCAGGACCCCGATGCCCCCAAGAACATCTGGATGAGACCGTAAGTCTCCGTTATTGTTGAAGCCAGTCTGGATTAGCTTTTCTAGCCTGAACTGGGACGAGTCTCAAGCCTGGCCCGGATTCACGTCTGCCCTTTTGGAGAGACCGGAGCACTGAATTTGGAGTTTGAGGACCCAGCTGGCGGTGCCTCTAGCCGTCCCAATCTTGGGCTGCATCAGGAACAGCCGGCATCCATTAGAGTATATTTAGTATCTGTGTGCAAAGGGAGACTGGCAGCGCAGGAGAATCAGACGCTGTGGGGGGCGTGTTCTCTGCCTCGGGGATGAGAACTCAGAGAAGCAGCTGTGGGTTTCATTGGGATTTGGAATTAGAGCCAAACGCACATTTCCCAGGCAAGGGCTGATGGGAGCCTGTGGCTCCAGAAAACCCAGCCGGGCTGCTGAGGGACCAGGGCTTGGGGACACCGGTGCCCTCAGGCCTGAAGAAAGTGGCCATTCTCCCTCTCCTGCTTCTACAAGAAGCATGTGATCGTGGGGGAAAATACAGAAATTGAGAAAAACGCAACAAAGAAAGTAGCCGGCATCCAGACTCCCCGACTCGGGCAATCTTTCTTTCGTGAAGGCAATTTTATATCGTGGGTATTTTTGTCCCTGTAAAACGCCTTTGCCGTCCCTTTCAGCGGCTACGAAATATTTCACTGCGGGGATTGTCCCCTAAAAGGCGTTTTTCCTTTGTTGAACATCTAAGCGGTTTGCTGGTGGCTTTCTCCTCGAAATTGTGCCGTGAGGAACTTCTTTGAGCGAAGTCTTTGTGCATGTCCCCGGCGACGCCCCGAGGCCGGGTTCCCACAGGGACAATCACGGAGTCGGGAGATCTGAATATATTTGAGATTCTTAATGCATTTGCCACGTCGTCGTTCCCACCGGGCCGTGCCCCGGGGCCGGGAACGGCACACTTTCAAAGTGGGTCAGCTCTGCCGTCAGAGGTGGGCGAGCCAGTCAGTTCCATTGAAGCCACAGAGGAGCCTCAGCTCCACGCAGGTGCCGTGGTGGGGGTCCCTGGGGCAGGGGGTGTGTCTGCAGAGGGGCTGGGGTCGCATTCAGCCACCTGCAAATACTCAGGGGAGGGGACTCCTTCTCCCAACAAAGGCTTAGCAGGACCAGTCTGTCCAAGCTTCTCCTTCCTCACTCCGTGGTCCCACCCCCAGCCCCCCGAAGTCCTCGGGACCTGCCGACAGCCCGTTCCCTTGCATGTGGCCCCAGTGATCTCTGGGATCTGCCTGCTTCTGGCTGCCCAAAGTGCCCACCTGCCCAGCCCAGGAATGACCCAGGATCCCTCCACCTCACCTGCTTCCTTGGAGTGCAAAGGACACGTTGCAAGCCACTGTGAGTCCAAGGGACCCAGCCCCAGATGCTCTGTGCACAGCCCCAGCTGGCACGGGGTGGGGGGCGCCCATCAGTAATGGGCTCCAGCAGGATGGGAGTGATCAGCCCTCGGTCCATGCTGCAGATCGTGGGGTGCCCTGGGGTTAATGGCACGCGACAAGGACCGCAGCTCCCCAACTCCAGTCTTCAAGGCCAGGACAGGGGCTCGTGTCCTTCCCACACAGCCGTGTCTCTGGTTCTCTCCTTCAGGTCCCGGTCTGCCTTCCAGGACCCTGCAATCATGTTGGATGCACACGAACGTGCAGAAGAGCCTTCTTCCCGCACGGTGAGCCCGGTAGCATCCGTGACTACCCTGTGATGTGTATCCAGAGAGCAGGACGTGGGCAGCTCTGGGGGCTGCGATTCTGCGCACCACAGGGGCAGCTCTGGGGGCACGGGAAGAACAAGGGCTTCGGGGCTGAAGTCAGGAGAAAATCGTGGTCAGCCAGACCGGAGGGCAGGACCTCGCAGAGCCTGGGGGTGGTGGCTGTGTCACAGAGACGGGTGCCCCTCAGAGGACCCATGTGAGTGACTGACATGCCCTGGTTTCCAGGACTGGGGCCTCCCCACACCCTGGACAGATCTCCGTGAGGAATCGGCCACGTGGAGGGGGAGCCTCTCAGCTCTTCTGGAAACCTTAACGTTGCTTCTTGGAGGAGCTCCCGGGATTCCATCGCTAGGGAGGGATCGTGGCTCGTTCCCCCCTCCCTGTGTCTCTGGGGGGGTCGGGCAGCAGTCACGTGGTAGAAGTCACAAATCGCAAGCGGGTCTCAGACCCAGAATGTTCCAGCACAAACCGCTGTAGGGCACCTCATCTGAGCCACGGGGCCATGCATCTGATGGAGAGGACCGTGGCCTCCTGGCCCCAGAGAGCTCACGGTCGGGGGGCGGGGTCATCACGTGCCCCTGGAACAGGTGCACAGTCAGGCATGCGAGGGTCCAGGGGACCCGAGGTGCATCCGGAGCTAAATCAACAGGACATCTGTGTCCAGGAAACGGGCTCCGAGTCAAGGGTCAGGGCTGGCTGCCTCCAGTCCCGGCTGCGGTCCTCTCCAAGGGGCGCACTGGAGGCTGCTTACATTATTTTGACACACAGCCCCTCCGCAGAGGTGGAAGGGCTGACCCGGGCCACAGGCGGGTTTTGTAAACAGAAGCGGGTCCTCAGAGGGGAGCTCATGCTGCGGGTGGGCCCCGTGGACAGCACGGAGAGCCACGTGGAAACCCGAGTCCCCGGGGGCAGCAAGATCCCTGCTGGGGTTTCTTCGGAGAATAGATCCGTCCGGGGCCACGCGTAAACTGTCAAGTCCCCAGCAAACGTCCGCTCCCTGCCTCTGCCGGCCCCGGCCTCACGGGTCCCCGCGGCTGAAGCCCCTTGACGGCATGGGGGGCGCGGGCCGGGAAGGCTGGGGTCCCCCCAAGGCCCGGGGCTGCTGGACCTGACCCGCTCGGCTTCCCCGGCCACTCTCGGGGGCGAGCATTCAGGCGGGGGCAGAAGGAGCAGGACCAGGACGCAGGGGACAAGCCGTCCACCACGGCGTCCTCGCCCCGGGCAGGCCCCGACCCTTCGGAGGAGCCGCGAGCCCGGCCTGCCGTGGGGACCGCCGCTCGTGGGGTGCCCCCCACATGGCTGCGTAGTTCGGGATTCTCGCACGCCTCGGGGGAAGGCTGGAGGGTCTGACGTCCTCCGACGGTGTCCAGCGCGCGTCCCTTCTCGCCGACAGAAGATCGGGTTCACTGCGTGTGGTGGTAGGTGTGGCCACACCGTGTTCTTCTGCAGTTACTGTTTACGGGGAGAGCTCAGGAGAGCGGGAGTTAACCACTCCCTATTGTTAGACCAGGACGAACCGCTTCCTAATTCATACTGAGGCTTTTACACAGGGACTGTTGCTCAACTCCTTATTAATTTGAGTAAATATTAACAGACAGTTCTCGCGCCTCTGCCCCCTGCCCCTGCCCGCTGCCACCCCCCGCTCCCCGCCCCCCTGCTCCTGCCCCCTGCCCCGCTGCTCCTGCCCCTGGGGCACCCTCTCTCGGGAGGGGAGTTTCTTCCCCTTGACTGTGCCAGGGCCCGAGTGTCACAAAGCTTTCTAACTTCAAGGTTGCTTCCTCCCCCGCAGACGGCTGGGCAGGTGCCCGTGGCTCACGCAGAAGTGCAGGGAAATGTTATTCTGCTGTTTACGTCTCTTCCTTTGCCCAGCGTGGCCGGCGGCCTCCTTGTGCCTGGTCTGTCCCGGGTGGAAGGCACCAGAGTGGCCGCCGACCCCCGGGCCGATGGGCACAGGCTCTGGGCTCACGGAATAGAGGTTCTGCAGGGGAGTCACGGAGCCCAGAGGCGGAGGAGAGGAGACGCTGGGGCTGCCCTATGCCAGCCCATCGGAGCTGCGGGGAGGGAGGCAGAGCTCCCAGGGGCCTCCCGGCCACAGCTCTGGAAGCTCACGCTCAGGCCAATGACGACGGCATGGCCCTCACACGGTGTGTGACATTCGGTGGCCGCAGGCAACGCCAGGCCGTGTGCGGCCGCATCCGTCTTCACTCCTCGCCAGGGGCCTGGCTCGGCCCTTGGGATTCCTCCCCGAGGATGCAGATGGCTCCTGATGTGCCCCGAGCCACACCCCATCCCACTCAGCTGCTGGCTGAGAAGACCACGAAGACGGACGGGGAGGGACAGAAGGCATCGGGGACCTGAGGGGCCGTGAGTCCTGGTGCCCGCCCGAGGTCCTGTCCGGTGCACGGCGGCCGGGGTCCCAGCTGGTGTAGCAGGGGCCATGCGTCGTGGCAGGCAGCGGGGCTTGTCTCCTGATGGCCTGGGCTCACGGTGGCCACTCCACTCAGAACATGGCCGGCGTCTGCGCTCAGCCACAGACCTTGGCCTCGTCTGAGTGACAGAGCAGTAGCTCAGGTCTTACGGGATTCATGGGAGGGTTAGATCGGGTCACACACGGGGAGCCTGGGCCAGGGCCTGGCATCCAGCAGGCACCCCCACGGGGCTCCTGCTGTCCAGGTGGCTGTTCGGGGAGGACAGTGCTGTGCCACGGCTCAGCGAGGACTGCACTCACCTGTCTATTGCCCCAGGAGCTGCCCGGGGGACCCCCGCCTCCCACCACCCATGACAGTGCTGCTGACCTGCACGGGCCAGTCACAGCTCTTTCCTGGGAATTCTTGGGGTTTTTTCAGTTGGGCCCAGAGAGAACTTCCATTAATCCCTTTCCAGGGGTGGCCGTTCCGGGAGGTAAACCTGAGAACAGTCATGTCCAAATTTCCCACTGGCGGGAAGCCTGTCTGCGAGAGGACAAAGCCACACGCCTGGGAGCCACGGCCGGAAAGCAGAGGCCGTGGGTCACGTCTGTGCCCCCGATGACCGCGTCTGAATCCCACTGTGAACAGAGCTGCCCTGAGCCTCTCTTCCCGCCCAGGCGTCTGCAGGGCACGCACCCCCGGGACCGGGGCAGCCTGGAGAGGAAAGCACCCGCCCGTGTGCATGGTCCCCTGACCCCAACAGCCCGGGGCAGCTGGCCAGCGCCCTGCATGGTTAGACGCTGCGATCTCCAGTCTGCTCAGGCGGCCGCGGCAGGAGCCGCGGAGGAAGCGATTTGTCTCCTCCGGCACAGCTGCTCCCCGGATCCCGTCAGACAAATGCGGTTCATTAGGGCTGACGCAGACGGATGTCCCTGCTTATGGGAGTCGGCTAAGTGCCGCTCTCCGGGGCCAGCGGGTCTGCTCTGGAGCAGGGCGTGTGTGCGTGGGGGTGGCTCGCCACCGTCCCCGGCAGACACAGGCTGCGGGGGGAGCACGAAGGCCAAGCACGTGCCACCTGCCCCGGGCCGGTCCCACGGGAGCTTCATGGTAGGGGTAGGGGTACCGTATGCCTCTGTCCCCAGCCTCCCAGACGCAGCCGGTGTCTCTGGGTGGCTGCGATGTTTCTGCAGACACACGTCCGGCCACCAACACCCGCGACACAAGCCTTCCCGGGTGCGTGAGGGCAGGGCTGGGAACGCGGCGGCTGTCGCAATCCGTGGGGCGTCTCTCACACAAATACCCTGGACAGCAAACGTCGCCAGTTCCTCGCGGTGCCTGAGGCCGCGGGTCCGAGATCCAGGGTCCGGCACGTCTGTGTTGTGGTTCGAACATGGCAAACTTCTCATGGTGCCTCACCGGGCAGAGAGCGCAGGCCCTGGTGTCCCTTTCTCTTCCTACGGGGACACTAGTCTCAGCGCGGGGACTACACACGCCCAACCTCACCTCACCTCGTCTCCTGTTTCCAGCCCGTCTGGGCTTAGCATCGCGACATGTCAGTTCTGGGGGGACACAGCAGGGCCGCGCAGGGAGGAAGGAGACCAAGACACACAATCCGGGCATGGCGGGACCACTTCAACTCCACGGGGACCCAAAGCATGTCACGCTGCCTCCCTTCCTTGTCCTTCTGACCCTTCATCCCAGTCACCGGTCCCGTGGCTCCGAGATCCCTGAAAAGATGTGGCAGTGACCTTCAGCCCGGCTGGGCAGCGGAGTCACCTACCGCCTTGACCTTCAACGTCTGGACCATCGTCCAAGTTAGGAAGCTGATCGTGCACCCCACCCCAGATGCACACGCGTGTGCATCCGAGGCATACACACACACATACACACACACGTGCACACACACGCACACACAGGATTTCAACAGTTTCACCAAAAAACTTCCCGGCAGAGCAGAATTCCCTCAGACCGTTTCCTCCTCTGTGCAACTTTGTATTTTTACAAAAGTGCTGGTTACACCCGGATCGACCCCGCGGTTGCCGGAGGGGCATA
>PISX010035431.1:0-12919 GCA_004024625.1 Mellivora capensis
GGGGAGGGGAGGGGAGGAGAGGGGAGAAGGTAGGTGGGTGCATGGAGCAGCCAGCAGAGAGGGGCTCAGTGGACTCACCAGGCCTCAAATGGCGGCATGCCAGACAGATTTCTATCATTCAGTCCACTGATCTGAGATGATGGAAGCTTCTCTTAGCTCCGGCCCATGTGGCCCAACCCACACAGGGCCTCGAGCAGGCAGTGACTCTGGAGGGGGAGAGGGGTGGGAGGAGGACCAGGCTGCGGTCCCCCTTCTGCCCTGCACCTTGTCTTGTGGCCTCAGGTGCGTCCACTCCCTTGCTGAACCTCTGTTTCTTATCGTAAAACGGGGTTGACCAGAGCAACCCTCACCCAGCGCCAAGGTGGGAAGGATCCAAGGGGACAGGGGACACAAACCCACCCTGGAACGTGAGAGGGCCTGGCAAAAATGTGAGGCTTTGGGGCACCTGGGTGGCTCAGTCGTTAAGCATCTGCCTTCGGCTCAGGTCATGATCCCAGGGTCCTGGGATTGAGTCCCACATCGGGCTCCCTGCCCTTCGGGAAGCCTGCTTCTCCCTCTCCCACTCCCCCTGTTTGTGTTCCCTCTCTCACTGTGTGTCTCTCTGTCAAATAAATAAATAAATAAATAAAATCTTAAAAAAAAAAATGTGAGGCTTTATCCTTCAGAGCCCACCGGGCAACAGAGCTGTTGTAACAGCGAGCACCCCTGTAGGCCTGGCTGCTCCTTACCCTGTCCTCAGGACACACCTGATGGGAAGCTTGTGGTGCCCTCCTTGAGAGAAGGCTGAAACCCAGCAAGGTTAGGACATTCACTCAGGGTCACACAGCTGCCAGGCAGCAAAGCTGGAATTCAGATCTGGGTCTGATGTGAAACTCCGTGCTCCCAGGAACAGCTCGTACTGCTTTTAGAAATCCTCTCCCTCTTTTCTAGAGTCCGCATCTGAGGGACTCAAGCCGGACCCCAGCCCTTCTGCTGGGTGCATATCGAATCACCCCACTAGCCCAGACACCCATCAGGCGTCCCTCACTTTGTCGTCTTCTCCTCCGTCGTCAAGCACTGTACGGAGGTGACTGGGCCAGATGACCTTCCCTCCCGAAGGGACAATGACAGCATGGAAGGCACTGCTGTGGAAGTGGAGCTGAGGGCCCCTGACCCAGAGAGAGCTTCTGGAAAGCTTCCTTCCTTCTTCAGACACTCTCCCTTGAGCTCCTGCCATGCGCCAGGCTCTGTGTCCGGCACTAGGGAGTGAAGTGTGAAGAAGACAGATGGGCCCTAGGCATGGACACAGGCACGTATGCACCCGCCTAGAGCTGGCCCGTGGCTCTCACTCAGGAAGACCAGCCCTTATCCACACTGACAGGTGGCAAAAACAGAGGCCTGGGGGGCTCCAGGCTGGTTCCTCCATCAGCATTCGGCTGACAGCAGAACCCAGGACCCTTTGGCCCAGGACAGCTGTGCGTGGGGCCGGCGCCCTCACGCCTCAAATCCAGGGGCTAACAAACTGCAGTCAGCAGGCCAAAACCAATCCATGATTGAGAATGCTCTTTTTATTTGTCAGGACACCTGGGTGGCTCGGTCAGTTAAGAGTCTGACTCTTGATTTCGGCTCAAGTCATGATCTCAGTGTCAAGAAATCTCAGGATCAAGAAGAGATCAAGCCCCATGTCAGGCTCTGCATTGGGCATGGAACCTGCTTCAGATTCTCTCTCCCTCTGCCCTCCCCCACCCCTAAAAAAGAATGTCCTTTGCATTTGTAAAGGGTTGTAAAACAAACAACAAACAATGATAACAAAGCAAAGTATGCAACTGTATTTTAGTCCGCAAAATCCAAAATGTATTCTCTATCTGGCCATTTTCAGCAAAGGGGTGTTGCTGTCCTCCACCCCCTCCCCCCCCACCCCCGCCCAGCCCCGTGTCTAACACCTCACTCGCAGAGGAAGAAAACTGGGGTCAGCAAGTTAGAGGCTGGGCTGGGCTGGGCTGGGCCTGTGTCTTTCCCACTACAAATACAGAGGCTGGAAACGATGGAAATGTATTGTCTCACAGTTCTGGAGGCCAGAAGGCCAATGTTAGCAGGGCTGGTTTCCTCTGGAGGCTCCAGGGCAAAGCCCATCCTTGCCCTTCTCGCTTTTGGCCGTGGCCCCGCAGTCCTTGGCCTTCCATGGCTAGTAGGTGTGTCACTCCAGTCTCAGCTTCTCCCTCCTCTTCTAAGGACACCAGTCATTGGATTCAGGGCCCACCCAACTCCAGTATGACCTCATCTTAAGTAAGTATGATCCAAGTAAGGTCATGTTCTGAGGTTTTAGGTAGATTCAAATTTGGGAGGAAACTAGTCAATCCACTATAGTCTAGAGCCCCCAATTTCTTCCATGCATTCACGCTGCCTCTCCTGGGGAACTGTGTTATCAAAGGTCTGGATAATTTTGTCTCACACGCATATGGACACAGATGTTCAACCCCCATGACAGGTGGGCGAGACTTCCCAAGGACAGGTTGTGTCACAAAACACAGGCTGGCACACAGCCACAACAAATGGTTTATTTTTTGCCAAGCCCCACTGCCAGTGTCTCCTTCCATGAGCATGATCCACCGGCGACAAAGGTGAGAATAAGATCATTTGCTCTGCGTGCATCAAGAGCATCCCCTTCCTCCCAGCAATCCAGCAGGCAGCAAGGCTTTCAGATGGCCCAGCCTGGGATTCGGAGCTGCCTGAGCAACTTCTCATCCCAGGGACCAGCCTTGTTCAGCAAGGTGTCAGCTTCTGCCCGGGAGCCGCAGGGACAGGCCCCTCACGGCTTCCCAATGCCCACCTCTGGCTTCCACCTGCTTAGGTCTGGAAAGGGAACTTCTGGTGGCTGAGCACCTGATCTGCAGATAGAAGTGAGGAATTCCGGGGCCTGGAAGATTGTATGAGCAGAGCAAAAACAAACTTACTGACCAGGAAAGCAGGTTGGTAAAATGAAGCGCCATGGCCATACAGGGCACCAGATGCGGACAATGTCTGGACCAATGCACATCTGACGTGTAGAGACTTTCCCGACATTCCTGGCACCAGGACTGCGCTGCACTAGGAGCTCACTAAACACGAGGCTGAATGTCACTAATCAGATACTTTAGGTGAATGTATCATCACCTGTTTACCAAGCCTGGGCTTTCTCCCACTGGGCCGTGGGAGGAAGGCAGCTGCTGCTGCTGCTGCTGCGGGTGGGAGTGAAGGGGTGGCCTGGTGGGCTTGAGAAGGGCTCCGTGGAGGAGGGCTGCAGGGCTGGCCTCCGAGGAGCATGGAGGGTGTTCGGGGCAGAGGGATCGCGGAGGCCAGAGGCACTGAGGCACAACTCCATGTCAGTACCCTTCACCCCAAGCGCACTGGGCGATGCACAGTGGGAGTGATGAGCGTCTGATGTCCTTTTCGCTGCTCTGTGGGTGTCCCCTTCCTATTTAGGGTGAACCCCCACCGCACGCTCTCAGCAGAAATGTGGCAGCCAGACCCGTCTCAGCGCCCCCAGCCACAAACAGGCCTAAGACCAGGGCTCAGCCAATCACGGGCTTCCTGGCTGCCACATGACCTGCACGGGCCAATCGGATGCTCATAAAGAGAAGGGACCCGGAACTGGGCAGTGGTCATGTGGCCCGAGGTCCTGCAGTTGTTCTGTTCTGCTCAAGGGTACTGCAGGCTTCCTGCTTCCCAGGCTGCCGTTGACGGATCTGGCTTTGCAGCTCCTGCCCGGTCTCCAGGCCCTAGCTGGGACCAGTGCCCCATGCCATTTCCGGCAACCAGAGCACCCCACCTGGCACCGAGGTGTTACCCTGAGTGTTTGTGGCTCCCCGTGATGGACAGCTCCGGGGCGGGAGCGTCACCTGCTTTGTGCCAGGTCCCCGGCGGCTGCCGCACACCTGGCTGGCGCCGTGTGGACCAACCAGGTGGCTTCCACTGCCAGTGAGCTGAGGGAAGAGAGGAGGGCGCCTGGCACAGGGCTGCCAAGGGAGCACCGCGCCTGCACCGCGCTGGGGTCAGCACCTGCTCAGATTCCCCCGTTTGTGCGGTGTGGTCAGCATCAAATGAAATGCAGGTGAAAAAGGGCTTGGTAACCAGGCCAGGTACATACATACATTCTACAGAAGGATTTGGGCGGCACCCTCTGAGCTTAGTGGCTTGCAGGTGAAACTAAGTCCACCCCCTTGGCATCAGCTCTGGAGAAGGACACAGTCCCGTTTGGAGATGCTGGGGTTAGGACCCAACATATGAATCTTGGGGGGACACACGGTTCAGCCCATAACAGTAACACATGTACAGGCTCTAGAACATCAGAGAACCTCAATAAAGGTCACATCCGCTTCACTGAAGTTTCAAAAGAATCCTATCTAGCACTGATCAGGTGCCCACCGAGTGCCAGTAACACGCCGCGCAACTTACACACGTCATCTGTCAGGCAGGGAACAACCCGGCGACATGGGTTCACATCCTGTCCCAGGGCCTGCCAGACACTCACTTCCTCCAGTGGCTGAGCCCTGCACAGGAGGGGCCGAGATGCCTTCACCCGGCACTGGCTCATTCCTTCAACCAACACTGAGAGCCCTACTGTGTGCCAGGCCTGTGCTATCCACGGGGAGGGGAAGTTTAGTAAGCAAAAAATGCCCATCCTTAAGAAACTGCATTCCATCTGGGAAAACAGATGCCAAATGGAGCAAGCAGTGTCGGTGAGGTGTACCTCGGGGATCCCAGCCAAGACCCCTCAAAGCAGGCCCTGTGCATGGGCCTGGACCGTTGGTGGGGTTTCACACTGCTGGAGAGGAAAGACATTCTAGGCAGGGGAGCGGGAAGGGCAACCCTGCCAGCTGCCACACCTCGCACAAGACCCAGGACAATGACCTCACCTCAGAAAGTCTACTTCTTCGCTCGCAAATAGCCAATGCTAAGACCTCAAAGCCTGACTTTGTAGGTTCAAATCCCAAATCCAGCCCTGCCTAGCTACCTAGCTGGCCTCTCTGTGCCCATTTCTTCCTCTGGGCCTTGGAGATGCAAGTCTCCAGCTCTAAGACTATCCTGGGGAAGACTTCAGTTAGTATAGGTGAAGAATTTAGCACAAGCCTGGGACCCAGAAGGCTCTAAAGACGGCGTTCGCTATTCCTGTACTCATTCATCACAGGTGGTCTGGGGATGAGAGAAAGAATGTGGTAGGGCTGTGTGCCCGAAGGCAGAGGCTGCTCGGGGTAGATCAAGGGCCTTTCTTCTCTGTTGGGTCCCTACAGTAGCCTTCTGTGCTGCCCTGCAGCCCACCTTCCCCAGCCCTAGTGAGCTCTTCCCCATCAGCCCCTCCATGGAGATCCTGTGCCCAGGGCGGAAGCTCAGCCACTCCCTCCCCATGGTCATTAAGAACAGGTTCAGGAGCCCCCCACGTGTTCATCTCTGCCACCTGCCCCAGTGTGTGAACCTGTGGCTTTTGGTTTCCAAGCAAATGCAAAACCCTCTCTGCCTTTGTGCAGGAACAGAACCCCGGGCAGCCCAAGCTGCCGAAACTTCTTGTCTGGCGGATGCAGGAACCCTGAGAAAAGCTCGTCCCTGCCCATCGCTCACAGAGCAGCACAGCCTGGCATTTCTGAAGCCGCTCCAGCATCAGATCCCGGGTGCCATGGACTGAGCATTGGTATCCCACCAGAATTCACATGTTGAGACCCTAACCCCCAGTGGGATGGTATTAGGAGGTGGGGCCTCTGGGAGGCAAGCAGGTCACAAGGGTGGAGCCCTCAGGGGATTAGCGCTCTTCTAAGAAGAAATAGGAGGGCTTGCTTCTCTCTGTACCCTGTGAGCACACCGCAAGAGGGTAACCGTGTGCAAGACAGGAAGAGAGCTCTCACCGAGAAGCAAGCTGGCTGGCACCTTGACTACAGGCTTCTAGCCGCTGGCATTGTGAGAAATCAGTGCTCGTTGATCAAGCCTGCCAGGCTTCGTCAGGGCAGCCCGAGCCAACCGAGATGGCAAGGAGTGGCATCTGTGGGGGCCAATCCCATGTGGGAGAACAGGGCCTCAGAATCAATACTTGAGTGTGCCTGGGAGTCTCTGCAGCCAGGGTGGGGTGGGCCATTTCCCAGAGCCAGGCTCTGATCCCCGCAGCCGAACCAAGGAGCCAGGAGGCACCCAGCCCTCGCCATGGTGCCGGAGGGGCCATGGCCAATCTCCTCTTTCCCTGGCGGGCTCCATCCTGGGGACCCACTGGGTCTCTCCACCAGGCCTGGGAGTGTGAGGAAGCAAACAGCGGCCAGCGGCCTACACCCCTCACCCACCACGCTCGCCACGGAAGGGAGAGGTGGCCTACTGCCATGGTCAGCTGCCAACACTCCCAGCAGGAAGAACCCTTCCATCCGCACATGTTCCCACAAGCTCTTCCTGCGGGCCTGCTGTGTGCTGGAGGGAGAGAAACAAGACGGGCCCTGGCCCTCGGGTGCTCATGGCCTCAGGACACAGGGTTGGGGAGCAGCCCAGGGCGTGGCTGGCTTGGCTGCTCAGGGAAATGTGGGTTTGCCAGAAGTATTCACACCTGCCCGACCACATGGTCCTTGTGTTTCCGGCGTGAGGATAGGGCCGTCCCATGAAGCCTGCAGCACCCCGACTTTACTCTGTGAGCCCCGACAGCATTCCAAAGCACTCCCAACGGCAGTGTCAGAAGACAGAATGGACTATCTAGAGCAGAGAAGGAATGGCATCATGGAGGGTGGGTGCTGGCCAGGCCCTCAAGAAATCAAGTTCAGACTCCATTCATAAAAAGAGGAACAAGCCCCAAGAGGTCGGGTCACCTGCCCGAGGTCATCAGGGAGTCACATGGAAGAGCAGATTCACGCTCAGCTCTGATGGCCAGCCTGCGTTCTTCCCACCTGCACAGCAGGCCCCCCCTAACCTCCTCTTGGGCCCAGAGCCTGGCTCTTGGCTAATGGGACCCACATAGGAACCCTACTGACTGCTCTGCTCCCGTGGGGCTTGGAGGGCCACGAGGAGTCTGCCAGGCCCCTGACGCAAGCCCATTGCCTAGAACAGGTCTGGCACATAGCAGGGACTCCATACATGTTTGTCGAATGAATAAAAGACCTAAGTGGGCGAACGATGGCTCGGCATTCAATACCTCAGTGCTCAAATGAAGATTGGGAAATCCTGAACAGTTCCTTCCAACTAACTCAGCAACTACATCCTGAGTGTTGCCATTTGCAACCAGGCCAGGGGGGCCTGGGGCTCTCATGCCGGGGACCTTCCCGGGACGCTGCCACTGCCAGCATCCCAGACTCCTTGCCCCTTCTCCCACACTCAGCTCCAGCCAGACATAAATGGGAGCAGATTCCCTACTGTGCATCTGGGTTTCACACAGCTGGTCTACAGGGCCATGCCCTGCCTTGCCCTCCTCGTGACACCTGTCCACACCCCCAGTGATGACAGCCACCCCCTTCTCTGCCACCCTCACCTCTAATGGTCAGTGGCCCATTAGGTGTCTGTTTGCACATCTCCTACTGGACGGTGAGCCCCCCGCAGGGCTCAGTAACGAAAGACCCAATAAGCAGCTGAAGCCAGAAGGAGGTTATGACCTCATAGGCATGCCAGGTATAGAGGGAGAAGATCCAGGTGCCCAACCTACGTGGGCACAGCATAGGCAGGATGCTGGGAAGGAGGCTCCTCGGCCCGGGTCACCAACAATCCTAGTTCCTCCCCTGACATGGAGTGCCACCGAGGTGGGCACCAGTGCCCCTGCTTTGGAAATGAGGAAACAAGCCCCAGAGCAGGCCAGGTGAGGAGCCACAGTTTGAAATCTTGAAAGGACAGTGTCGGGTCAGCACTCATACCTTCCAGGCCATCCAGCACGGAGGTACCTCCTCTACTTTCCTCTTCGTGCACCTGCCACTAGTTCGTCCCATCTCTCCCTGCAGCGAGCTTATCCAGTGGGTAACTAGAAGGGAAGACTGGAAGGGCCTCCTGGGAGGAGACCTGCATGGCCTCTGTTTGCCCCTGGTTCCTGTCATGGCTGTGCCCTGGACAGACACCTCTCTACAAGACTCACTCATAGCAAGAAGTCAGGACACGGCTGGCCTGAAGCTCCCATCATCCAGCCACAATATCAAACGACAATATCCCAGTGTCCAGTTTCTGGGCATGGGGCCTGTTTGGTTCTGTGGAGGAGAGATGGGGGGGACAGAGAGGAGACCAAGGTCACAAAGCCACCTGTGACTCTACCACCAAAGGTCAGGGCCTCCACTTTTCTGGCTCAGAAACCACATTTTGTCAGAGCCAACCAGAGTTTTGCAGGACTGGACGGCTGACTCCACTGAACCAAATTCACAAGAGACTGATGAATAAGCCAGGCAACTCATTTACGGTGATAACACTGACAGTGACCAGAACAGCCACCAGGGCCCTTGTTAAGTGTCTCAGTCATGCACAAGTGGGCAGCAGATGGCTGTAATCTCCAGAAACAGAACGAGAGCCCTGAGAAGTAAAGGGATCAGCCCCAAGTCCCAACCAGGAAGGGGCAGAGCTGGGATTCAGATCCAGTCTGCCTGACTCCTAGGATAGGCACAGTCTTTCAATACATTATGGTCTGACCCTGAACCACATGCTTTCCTCTAACTCAAGGGTCGGCATATGAGTCAGGGAAAACAAAACCAATAAGAGGTTTATACAGAGAAAGAAATCTAATAAGGAATTGGCTCATGTGATTATGGAGGCTGAAAAGTCCGAAGGCTGCAGGGTTGTCCAGCAGCCTGGAGACTCAGAAAGAGGTCATGTTGCAATTTGTGAGTCTGAAGTCCTTCTTCTGGCAGAATTCCCCCCTTGCCCAGAGGATGTTAGTCTTCATTCTATTCCAGCCATCAACTAATTAGATGAGGCCCACCCATATCATAAAAGATAATCTGCTTAACTCAATGTCTACGGATTTCAATGTTAATCACGTCTAAGAATGCCCTCCCAAGAACATCTAGAATAATGTCGGACCACATGTCTGGGCACCACGGCCCAGCCAAATTGACTGTAACCATCAGAGTTGGCAAACTCTGAAAAAGACCAGAGAGTCAACATGGAGATAGTCTGTGGGCCACATGGCTTCTGTCGCAGGTCCCCACCTCTGCAATGACTGTGCAGAGGCAGCCACACACAGTCTGGAAATGAGCAACTGTGGCTGTGTTCCCGTAAAACCATAGTTACCAAAACAGGCAGTGGGCTGGATTTGGCCTGTGGGCTGTAGTTGCCATCCTGTTTTGAAACCCCACGACCAGGCAGATGCAGCACGAATTTCTCACTGTGACACTGAGTTTTTCTAACTGCAACACCCCATCTTTTATGTTCATTTCTAAGCTTATTTTCATATCCCTTAAAAAAGTTAACGTGTGGTCCAAATCAGATAATCAAGAGTCGATTAACAGTAAATCTCAGGCCCTCCTACATGGTAAAAAAAAAAAAAAAATGATGAAGACCCCCACCAACCCTCTCTAAGATGTGTTTTAAGACTAGAAGGAAGGAGTAATAAACAATATTAAATGCTCACAAAAAAAAAAAAAAACTAGAAGGAAGGGGAACCATGAATGAAATCAACAACAGATATTAACAGGAACCCCAAAAGCAAGCAGTCAGATATGACAGAATTAATTCCAGTGCTGTCAATCAGAGTGACACCCTAGTCCATGGTCATCCATGGTCACGAACAGTGCGAGGGGCCCCCCGCGGTCCTGGCCACGGTTGCAGATTAAGCTCGCCGCAGAATGTACAGTGCTGCTCTGTCTTGCTTCCCCTTGTCTGTAGTGAGGAAGCTCTGACCGGGAAGAAAAGCCAAATTTATGACTTGTCTCCTAGCATTTAACCAGCTCCTTGAAGCTTTATTGTATGCTAACACCATGGGCATCAGTTCTTGATGGAACAGAATTCACAGTCGGGATAAACGAATGCCCAGTCACGTCCAAGAAGAAAGGCTCCGGGAGTGCGGGCTGGCCCTGGGGAAGCTCCCCGAGGTCTGAGGATGAGGCGGTCCTTGCGGGGGATGGCCTGCTCCAACTGGCCAGTGCAGAGAGGGTGTAACAAGGGCACAGCCCCAGAGGGATCAACGACCTTGCCCAAGGTCACACACCCTGTCTACAGGGGCCTGACCCCCACCTGAATGCCCCAGTCGCTGAGGCTAAGGATGCCACTCAGAGCCTAGTCTGTCATATCACCTCCCATCGGGACCCAGACCAAGGCTGGGATGTGAACTTCCACTTAAGAAGTGGCCACGTGAATCCATTTCCTTCTCCATAATGAGCTGATTTTCCCCAGCACCAGTATCAATAACACTCCGCCATGGCTAGACCCTACATAGCCATGCTGCTTCCCGGCGACCACCGGCACGGTCTCCCCCGACCTCCCTAGAAGCCCTGGGAGGTCCAATTCAGATTTCCCAGAAGGAAGGCAAGGCCCAGAGACGTCTAGCAAGTTGTCTGAGGTTACACAGCCTACACCAGCAGCCTGGCTCTCAAAATCCATGTTTTCTCTGCTCCACTTCCAGTACCTGTGTCCATTGAAAAGCCAAAGGGGACCACAGGTTCAGGAAGAGAAAGTGGACTCCCCTAAGTGACTACACCCCACCATGCACGGTGCTGGGAAAAACTGGTGTGCAAAGTCCCAGCGTGATGTAAGGCCCCCAGCCAGAGATCCGCGGTCATACTGAGCTCTCAGAATCTCAGACTGAGCCCACCCAAGACAGGGGCTGAACCACAGAGGGAAGAGAGGCTGGACAGTAGCATCCGCCCATTTCCATGGGGGGAATACTCATACTGTGGCTGAGTTCAATCTACTGCCAAGATAAGGACCAGCTCACAAGACGAGAAGCTTGGTAACTGGCTCCCGTGAGCTAGCATGAGCCGCTTGGGAAGGTGATCTTCAACATGTGATGGGGTGAGGCCCACCTCCTGGGGCTAACTAAGGCATGACCACAGGGCTTCCGAGGGCCTCTGCATTGAGGAAGCCCCGGCAGAGACACCGGCAGGCTGCCAGGACCCAGGAGGACCCAGAGGTTAGACCACCACACCCTGGTTCCTCCGTAAATCCGCCCTTCCCCAGTCTGTGTCCCGGGACTGAGCACCAAGCCTGGACTGTGGACACTGTTTTCCATCCACTCCCTGTTCCCTGTCTCCAAACTCCTCCGGGCCCTACCCCCCTCCACCCCTCGCCTGGGTTCTCTGTGTGCAAGTTTCTGCCCATCTGTACCTGGAACTCTCTGGAAAGAAGATGCCCTCCTGCTCCTGGAGCTGCTTTCCTACCCCCAAAGAGAGCGGGGAGGGCCTGGGCATGGTGATGACCAGCCCCCACTCCAGGCCCATCGTGATAGTGCCTGCCTTACTCTGTGAGGACAATCTGCCAGATTCAGGCCAGAAACTACTTTCACTGGAAATCACACCCAGCCCTGCCCTGCCCTACCTTCCCCATGCCCCACTGAGTGTCCCTTGGGAGCACATCTTTACTAATCACTTGCACTCCTGTCTGGTCTTAGGGTCAGCTTCTGAGGAAGACCTGCCCCATCCCCCCATCACCGTGGCCGAGAGCCTGGGTTCTCAAAATCTCAAGCCTGCCTTGGGCACTTTCCAGTTGTGTGGACTCGGGGTGGAGGCTGGGCCAGCTTCCACAGACACCTCTCCAGACACCCGCTCCCCCCACCATCCACACCGCCCAGCCGGTCTCCAGCTCCCTGCCATGCTTGCCCGCTCTGAGTTGGGCTCCCGCAGGGGTGAAGGGAGTGAGCAAAAGTCAGAGGAGTTCCCCACCCTGCCTTCCATACACTGCAGACCTCGCCACGAGGATCTGGGCCAGTACCCCATGCTGAACCACGTTTCTATTTCTGGAGCAAAACATACGAAAATTCATGCTGAAGGGATAAATACTCTTGATCAACTCAAGACATCACTTTAAGTCAGGTTTTGCTGCCAAACGCCTTAAAAAAGTCTTCTGGCTTTTGGAGATTTGGGGGATTGGAGAAGAGCAGTGAGTGGTTTTCGCTGGTGCAGAGATGCTCACTGCCCAACCAGACACGTTTACCGGTCACCAACGTGAAGGCCATGCCTCTTAGTCCATTTCCTCAAAAAAGCCGCTGAAGTGCTAGGGGAACATGGCCATCAAGAGACATAACTGGAGAGGGGTAGAAGCTCAGGGTCAAGATGGCGGAGAAGTAGCCGCTGAGACGACATCAGGTAGCAGGAGATCAGCTAGATAGCTTATCAAACCATTGCGAACACCTACAAATCCAACGGGAGATCAAAGAGAGGAAGAACAGCAATTCTGGAAACAGAAAATCAGCCACTTTCTGGAAGGTAGGACTGGCGGAGAAGTGAATCGAAAGCGACGGGAGGATAGACCGCAGGGGAGGGGCCGGCTCCCGGCAAGCGGCGGAGCAACGGAGCACTAAATCGGAACTTTTAAAAGTCTGCTCCACGGAGGGACATCGCTCCAGAGGCTAAACCGGGGTGAAGCCCACACGAAGTCAGCGTGGCCCCAGGTCCCGCAGGGTCACAGAAGGATCGGGGGTGTCTGAGTGTCGCAGAGCTAGCAGGTATCTGAGCGGGAAGCCGGCCACAGAGACAGAGCCTAGGAGTGAGCTCTCAGCTCGGGGTTACCTTGAACCAGTCGCAGGCTGGGTGAGCTCGGAGCGAAGCCAGAGGCGAGGGAGATGGGAGTAGCCGGGGCTTTTCTCTGAGGAGTGGAACCCCGAATCTCAGCTCTTCCGGGCCGGAGACTAGGAGGCCGCCATTTTCATTCCCGTCCTCCGGACTCTACGGAAAGCGCTCAGGGAACAAAAGCTCCCGAAAGCGAAACCGAGCGGATTACTCAGCCCGGCCCCTGGTAAGGGCAGTGCAGCTCTGCCTCGGGCAAAGACACTTGAGAATCACTACAACAGGCCCCTCCCCGAGAAGATCAAAAGAAA
>PISX010035432.1:0-12918 GCA_004024625.1 Mellivora capensis
CCAAAATCAGCAAGACAGGAAACAACGTGTGTTGGAGAGGATGTGGAGAAAGGGGAACCCTCTTACACTGTTGGTGGGAATGCAAGTTGGTGCAGCCACTCTGGAGAACAGTGTGGAGATTCCTCAAGAAGTTAAAAATAGAGCTTCCCTATGACCCTGCAATTGTGCTACTGGGTATTTACCCCAAAGATACAGATGTTTTGAAAAGAAGGGCCATCTGTACCCCAATGTTTATAGCAGCAATGGCCACGGTCGCCAAACTGTGGAAAGAACCAAGATGCCCTTCAACAGACGAATGGATAAGAAAGATGTGGTCCATATACACTATGGAGTATTATGCCTCCATCAGAAAGGATGAATACCCAACTTTTGTAGCAACATGGATGGGACTGGAAGAGATTATGCTGAGTGAAGTAAGTCAAGCAGAGAGTCAATTATCATATGGTTTCACTTGGGACACCTGGGTGGCTCAGTTGGTTAAGCAGATGCCTTCGGCTCAGGTCATGATTCCAGCATCCTGGGATCGAGTTCCACATCAGGCTCCTTGCTTGGCAGGGAGCCTGCTTCTCCCTCTGCCTCTGCCTGCCACTCTTTCTGCCTGTGCTCGCTCTCTCTCTGCCCCTATCTCTGACAAATATGGTTTCACTTATTTGGAGAGCATAACAAATAACACGGAGGACATGGGGAGGAAAAGGGAGTTGAGGGAAATTGGGGGGGAGATGAACCATGAGAGACTATGGACTCTGAAAAACAACCTGAGGGTTTTGAAGGGGCGGGGGGTGGGAAGTTGGGGGAGTCGGGTGGTTGGTATTATGGAGGGCACTCACTGCATGGAGCACTGGGTGTGGTGTAATACTATGAATTCTGTTATGCTGAAAAGAAATGAAATTAAAAAAAAAATGCTAGTCCTTCGTTATTGAAGGGAAAACAGACAAAGCTCACCAGTGATGAAAAGCTTCAATTATAAGAGATGTCATATTAAGAATAATATCATAGGCTGTGCCTGGGTGGCTCACGGGGTTAAGCACCTGCCTTCTGCTCTGGTCATGTCTCAGGGTCCTGGGATCTAGCCATATAGCAGGATACCTGCTCGGCAGAGTCTGCGTCTCCCTCTGTGTAACCCCCTCCATGTATGCTCTCTATTTATCTCTCAGATTAGTAAATAAAATCCTAAAAACAAGGAATTGGCTCATAAAAACAGATGATACATTTGTTGATTTTCTTAGCATGGAGAATAAATGATATGTTAATTTATGAAATTAATAAATGGTTTAAAAAAGGATACTGGGGGCGCCTGGGTGGCTCAGTGGGTTAAAGCCTCTGCTTTCGGCTCAGGTCATGATCCCAGGGTCCTGGGATCAAGCCCCACATTGGGCTCTCTGCTCCGCAGAGAGCCTGCTTCATCCTCTCTCTCCTGCCTGCCTCTCTTGCCTACTTGTAATTTCTGTCAAATAAATAAAGTCTTAAAAAAAAAGGATACTGTCGTAAGATTGCTTATATCCATACACTGCATGTTAACTAAGTAGATCTTAAATAAAAATTTGGAAAGAAAAAATTGCCCATATCAAGACATAAGATAATGGAGTAACTGCAGCATGTTTGTAAAAGAATGGAAGACATTATTTCTTCCCCCACCATGATTATGTCCACTTGCACCTTGCTCAGCAAATAACCTTATCTTAATAGGGACATCATCTCCATTTAGGAGATACAAACATGCATCTTTCATATTCCATATTCCAATATGCAAACTTTCAAAATTTTAGACATAGGATATTTGAGTTTTCCAAATTCAATGAACTTGGGAGATAGTCTCAGGCCTTAGTCATAAACAGAAAATCTTAAATAAATAAATATACTATAATTAAATGAACTCAGGTGAGTGCATATACATTACACTTCTTTTGTAATATGCCAAGGTGGCATGATAGTTTCAAATGGGTGGGAAATGTTAATAGAGATGTCAACAAAAAATCCTGAAGGGACACAAAGGTGCATGCTCACCCGAAGGTCTGTTTTCTTTTCAAGTGACAGAAAGGAACCTTGAAAGTACGTGTGAGGCATGTAAAACTCAGGAAGATCTATGAATATGATATCTGAATTAGAAATAAGCAACAAAGGAAAAGAAAAAAGTGGGAAGTCCATGAGTCAGTGGAGCTAAGAATCTATTTTAATATCTTCAACATCAGCAGCAGCTTTCTCTTCAAACACTGATTCACAAATTTTGCTTGGTACCATCTTCCGCATATTGAGAAGTGGTCTTGACACCTGGAACAGAAGAAGTCTCAGTGGAATCCTGCGAATGAGCTCTTACTGAACTGTAACCAACTGAAAACTGCTGAAGATTGTTACGGCTCAAGAGAAAATTGGAAAACATGGCAAATCTCAGTTGAAAGGAAGGAGATAAGCAGGGGCACCTGGGTGGATCAGGTCTTGATCTCAGGATCCTGGGATCAAGTCCCACGTTGGGGTCCCCACTCAGTGTTGAGTCACCTTCTCCCTCTGCCTCCCCCTCCTCATCACTGTACTTGCATAAAATCGTTAAAAAAGAAAACAGAGAAAAGGAGATGAGGTAAAAGGCATGTTTTGAAGATATCATTGATGAGGTTCCTTCCAATGAAGACCGGAAAGGATAAATAAAACAATTCTTGTTTTCCTTGTAAATTTAACTCTAAAAGTCTGAAAGGTTTATGGTATCAGGTTCCTGTCAAATTTTCACTTGTTTTCCAACTACTGTAACATTGTCTGAAAAAAATAAACACTGAAAAGTAATAAAATCATGGTTCAGTGCAGGACAGTCTGTGCTTTTACCTGGGGCACTGGGTCTAGCAGAACTCAGAGAGCCGGAACCCCAGTGCCTCCTTCTAGAAAGTCCGGAAGGTCAGCAGTTCCTGCATTCCTGTCCCAACCCAATGTAGCTCCAGTTCCTCAGAAGCTGAGTCACGATTTCTCCCCAGAAACAAGTCGGCATGGTAACAAACCAACCACAGTTTTCTGATGCTGTGTCCCCTGACCTCTCAATCCAGAGGTCCCTAAGTAGAAGGGTCTTTCCAAATGCCCTCAGGGAAAACGAGGACCAAACCCTGGGAAGAACCCCAATATGCAATCACCTGTACTTCTCACCTACCAGCATGTCCTGGGGAAGCTCCCAGAGCCCCCTCCTCAGCACTCAGCCAACAAGGCATCTTCTCCATCACACCTCAGGAGGTAACAAGTTGCTGCAAAGCCCCCATGGTATCCCCAAGGCATCGGGGGAACTGGCTGGAAATACAGCTCTGGCTCTCTATCCCGGGGCAGTGAGACTGGAGCTGAATCCCTGGGCAGCTACAAAAGCCCTTCCTGCTGAGGTGCCTTGGGTCAGAAAAGCTAATGGCGCGCCCTCTGCTGGCCATGGCTGCACATGCAGACAAACCGCCCCTTCCTGTTGGAGGTGCACAGGCTCCCTCTCCTGGCCACCCTGGGAATCCCTGCAATGCTGCAAGTCATGGCAACTCAGCTGCAGGGACAGAGGGTGCTGTCTCTCTCCCTGACAGATCCTGAGGCTCCGCCCCACAACCCCATGCAAAAAGAGATGCGCCCATCTTCCCAAGTGAAATGGCCTCTGCACAGCTCAGCCCCAGAGAGGTCTGAGCTGTGGGCTCAGGGAAATCTGATGTCCAGGATTCCCGCCCTCTGTGGTCCCAATGCTCAGAGCACCTACCTAAACCTCCTCCACCCTGGTCCATGCTCTACCTCCACACACCTAGACCAGCAACCACTTTCATCCTTGACATTCTTTGTCTCTGCTTCTCTCTACCCTGTCTCCCTTACTTCTCCCTTGATAGCACTTGCCCAATCCCCCCACCACTCACTCAGTGTCTCACCCTGACAGTCTCTTTATCACTGCGCAGACCCTCAGGCCTCCCGCTCTGTGCAGCTCTGTCCAGGAACACCACAGAGAACTACCTCTCCTACCTCCCCCTCTCTCCTGCCCTCATTCGGCCCAGGCCCTTTCACAGGGCATGGCAATCCCATTTACAAAGGCTGCTCGGGCAGACCATGAACGCCACAATGCAGTTTCCAGCCACTCCTGGGCAGCATGCGGACAGACTGACCTTGATACTTCGGTGGCCCAGCCATGGACGCCATAGCTGCTGGAGGATGGCTGTGTCCATGACCTGGGAAGAAGGAGGGCTTTGCAGGATCCAGCAGCTCTGCTGCAGAAGGGATTGGAAAAAAGGGCCTAAAAGGTGACAGAAGCATACCCCCAACTCCTCCTGCTGCTGAGGAAGGGACGGGTCTCCTGTCATTGACCTCTGCTCTGCCCATCCCTCAACAGGGAAACTGTGGGAGGATTGTGGGGCATCATGGGTCTAACCAAGAAAACTGCCACCATCAGCACCCCTCAAGACCGATCTACGGATGGGGGGCAGCTGGTAAGGTGAAACCACTGCACAAAACCTGGATTAATGCAGTGCCTCCTACCAGGCTCTCAGGGCCTCTCCAGACACTTCACTCTCTGCTCACTGTCACAGAAGACCACTGCCTGGGGACAGCACCTGTCTTGCTGATCACTATCCCCCAAAACTAGCAGGTGCCATGTACTTAAGAGGATGTGTCACCAGAGTTAATACAAAACCTGCATATCTAAATTCAAGCTGGGGCCCCTCCCCAGAAGGATTCCTGGGGTCCCTTGCTGTAGAGGTACCACAAAGGGTAATCTTGCTCTATCCTCCATCACCACCACTGCTGCCAGGGTGTTTTCTGTCTGAAGGCTTCAATCTGTGCCCACGAAGGAGAGGGACTGTAGGTCTTCCTGAAGGCAGACGCTGACACAGAGACAGAAATGTGAACAGTTTATTGGGGGATACCAGGAGAGACAAAGCACAGGGGACAGGATGGGCAGGGAAAGCATTCAGACCACCAGGCAGAAAACATTCATATCTTTACTAAATATAAACTCATTGGAGCCTCGTTGTTGGAGGTCAACAAAGTCTTCAGATTACAAAATGATTAGCCTGTAAGGCAAAAGGATTTGGGTTAGTACAATGGGACCTTATGTTTTCCCAAATGCTCTCTGCCTCCCATAGTATATCTGATGCCTTGGATGAACACTTGAGTGTGTGGCCACCTCTTTGAGTCTATAGGTAATGGACAATAATTGTCTTCACATCTCACATATAAATCTCTGATTGTACCCATTCTCTTAACTATCTTTTACTTCATAGTGGCTAGGACATGACATTAAATAGGAAAAGGGGGATCTTTGCGTTGTCTTTGAAATGAGAATTGCCACTACCTGGGCTGAGGTGTTACATTTTTAGTGTATTTTGTGGACTTAAATGAACATTTTTTGATGCTCATGGGCATGGAGCTGTTTTCATTTAAACAGTGAGAACACTGAATGGTCAGAGCCCAGATATTTGCCATTTATTTTTTTTTTCTTTTTCAGACAGAGGCAGAGAAAGAACAAACTTGTCAGTGAAGATGGAAGGGGGAGAAGGTGAGGGAGAGAATCCCAGATAGACTCCACACTCAGCATGGAGCCTGACTTGGGGCTCAATCTCAGAACCTCGAGATCATGACCTGAGCAGGAATCAAGATTCTGATGCTTAAACTACTGAGCCGCCCAGGGGCCCCTGCAGCTTCTTTATGTACTTCAACTCCTACTGCTCTAGTGGCCTCAGAATCCAATATGCTCCCCCTTTCACAGATTAAAAAAAAAAAGCGGAGGCCCTGAGAAGGCCCCACTGAGAGCTGGTATTTGGTCTGAGAAATCAGGAACACAGGCAAATCCCCAGGACACTGGGACTGAAGTCCCAGGGAAGTGCACAGCTGAAGGCAGGGTGGTGACGCTGATGCAGAGGCCTTGTGACAGGGCTCCAGCTAGGGCGGCTCCTGGTCAACCCTGACTCCCCCACTAACAGTCTGACTCAGGCTGAGGCGAGGGCCACAATCGTTGGGTCTCAGTCCTGTGTTCACGTTTTCTCACTGGGGGACATAAAGTCAGCTGGACAAGAATCCCCAAAGACCATGTTAGATTTCCCAAATCTCCATGATGGTCTTTCACATGGTTCAGAAACTTCAGAAATTCAGGGAAACAATCCTCTTCACAGACGATGAGTGAATGGCTTCATGGCAATAACGACTTTCTGAGACAAATAACTACGTGATCCACACTGTGTGAGTGAACACGTGCAGCAGTCGGTGTGGACCACACGGTGTCCTCACACTCACTCTCAAGCTGCTGGCCTGCCGGGAACGACCTCACCCTCTCTGAGAGAAGCCCGGCCTCTCCCTGAGCACCTCCAGCCTTCTCAACATCCACAACCTCCTGTTTCTGTGTGACTCGGGGCTTCCTCCCTTCTTTCTGGATACATCTCTGGTTCTTCCCTTATACAGAACACACCGTCTATGTCCTTTCATCAGTGTGTCCCTCCCTTCTCTCAGACACACACCATCGATTCCTCACATTAAGAGCAGGCCTCATCCCTCCCAGAGTACAGAGCATCGTCTCAGTACCATGTGCGCACGCACACCTGCTGTGCCCAGCTTTCGGAGAAGGGCAGCTCTCTGTCACCACAAGGTACCTGCTAAGCCCCTCAGTATGACTGGAAGACAAGGTCCATCAATTTTATCTACAGAACAACCAGATGAAAGTTACCATGTCCATAGCAGCTTTCACTCCGCCATGGCATGGGAGGCCTGTGGGCAGCACTGCTGGTCCTTGTAGAGAACGATCCAGCATCTGTATCTGACCCATGCCATAGAAAAGACAGAAACTTCTCCCCCTGGAAGTGACTGAGCAACATTCCAATGAACCCTCCACACCTGCCTCCGGCATCTGCCACTGTTTCTCATTCTCACCTCCCCGATTGGACAAGAGCGTTTCCCACAAGTTTCCAGACTGCAGAGGACAAGGGCAGACCCCTACACTAATGAACAATGAAGGGACCACAGCCCTGTGTCAGGCGTTTATACAGCTAATGAAATGACAGCTCAAACTCTACACGCTGCAGATGAAGTGAGAGGTGTTTCATCCCTCCCAGAACAACATATATGGATGCTGGACATGCATGATGGTAAGAGACAGATGTCTGCCATTGTGCAACAGAGACACTTCCTTCCCACCTATGGTACCTGCCCACTGCTCACTGTGTGCAAGTAGCCAGGCACACACACGTGTGTCCTGAGGAACTTCAGAACACTACAAGCGCCCCCAGCCCGGTTTGCCCTTGAATGTCAAGCCCTGAGCACAAACTCTGCCTTTGCTCCCCTGACACAACCACAAGGTGATGATCTGGAAACAGACGCCTTTAAGCTCTGCCAGTTTGAGACTTGCCAGTTTGAATGGGAAACAACACCACACATGGACCCCAGGATACACCCAACAGACACAGGTCAGGACATTGTGCTGCCCAGAGAGGAACAGGACTCCAGAAATGGGTACAACTGAAAACAGCCCCTGTATTTACTTGGTTCTTCTCTGGGACCTTCTTGGGCACAGCGCTGCTATTGTCCCCTTGAGCACCAAAGGCTTCTGAAAGGGAAGGAAGCCCTGGAAGGGACGGAGGTGGATTCAGACTGGCGATGACCACGCAGGATTCAAGCAAACCCTCTCCACCTCCCCCAGCCTATTCCACTCTCTCCCTCTGGTGGGTCCTTCGTGTTTCTCACAGGACTCCCCTGACCCCTGTGGATGAAGGAGAGAACTGTCCCTCACCATTGCAGATATGACAACTCTGCCAAGGGAATAGATGTTTCCAGAACTCATCTATAATGCTGGACAACTGGGGCCTCCACACGTGAGAGTGATGTGAAGGTTGTGCTTCATCCAGTCCAGAGCCCAAAACATCGTGTCTGCATAGTGCACCTGGGCAATGCTTCTATGTCTGTCCTCTGCAAAATGTCACTTTTATTCTCCATGTCACTTTTATTCTCCATGGCAGACACCTGCTGCCCAGTTCTGTATGGTGAACCAGACAGTCCATGAGATGGACATCCACCCAAAGTGGAGAAATGTTACCATGGCCTCACTCGGGCTTATCTTTGCATTGCAAAGCCTTGTGGTACCACCTCTCCATCCTCTCCACTGACAGAAGTGGTTCAACTATGAATAAGCTTTATGACTCATGTAAATTCAGATCATCTCAGCATGTGGTGGAGGAACGAGGTGTGGCTGAGGCCCCCATGTCCACCACTGTGGAGGTGGCTGAGGAGGAGGGAAGCCTGGGAAATTCCGCCCCATGTAGTAGGGCATACGGAGGGGCCCTGGGCAATAAGGAAACTCTCTCACACCTCTAACGACCTATAGAACAGACAAGAAAATATTTTAGTATAACAGACAAAAGTTGCAACACCAAGAAAAGAAACCAAAACAAAGAGCTCTCAGCACCGTCTCCTTTTCCAACACCACATTTCAGGAGAGCTGCATCGTGCTAGAAAACTTACATGCCCCTCCCAGCTGGTGCCAGTACAGTAAGGGGGGAGAGGGCAATGGCTGTTACAGGAATAGCCTGTCACCAAACATCACTGCCCATGTTCACCAGCAAGAAGTAGTGTCTTGAAGATGAAAAAGGATCATTGCAAACTAGTAAAGCAGCATATTCCAGACACGGAGGCATCGACATCCTGGACAACACTTCCCCTATCCTCCTCAGCCACCGGAGAAGATTTCAGTATGGTCGGAATAGAGAGAATGTGACGAAACTGAATGCCTTCTCCACAAAGTTTCTAAGCCACTTGAGGGAAATCGTTTGCTTCTAAGTCCCCAACTCTCCCCACACTGCCTCGCTCCTGACAAAGGGGTCCTCTACTCTCTACAGTTTCTGTCCATGGCCACAAAGACACTTGAGGAATTTGGGGCTTGTGGCATGACAGAGGCACTGGAAAAAATGTCTTCTGAGGAACATGATACCAATCACCCTTATTTAAACTCATCAGCTGTGTTTGTCTTCAAACACAGTCATTTGGAAATTTCAACCTACTGAGTTCCAGAGTATTTTTGTCCAATGGGAAATGAAGACGGGAAGGCTAAATAAGAGAATTCATAAAAATGTATATGCTTTCCGATGGAAAACTCCACACGTGTGATGAGAAAAAAAATCAGCTCACACGGTAATGTAGGACCCAATGACCTGCTCCTGGAAGCCCCGTTGAAGGGCTGGGAGGCACTGGTCATGCAGGTAATCACTGATGTCCCCCTTTAGAATGAGTACACGGGTTGCGATTACAACAGTGCACCTGAGAGCTTTGATACTTCAAAATACTTGTAGAAAGGGTGGAAGTGGGATGGTTCTGCACAGCACATTTTCCAGCAGAAGTAAAATGGGGATGACTCGTGAAACATGCCCTGAGAACATTTCAGACTGCAAAGGAGACAGTATAAAATGCAGAGAGAATTTTCCCCAGGTTCCATTTGTGAGGATTACCAGACCCATCTAACCCCAGCATGAGCACACCACCAGTGCACCTGAACGTAACCTAAAGGGAGTCGGGCCGGCCAGAGGACTTCACTGTGGAGGGAGGGGTCCTCCTCCCCCAGTTACTTCACCTGTGTGCACTGTGGGCAGGCAGGGGTGCACACACACGCACACACATCTTCCACACCAAGTTGCAAGACAGTAGCATCTGTGCCAGAATGACTACCCGTCCCCTGCGTCTCACCTATAGCCTGGGGTGAACAGATGCCATGGGGAAAACTACTGTCACCACATGTTAACATAGGTCTGCACCTCCACAGAGACAAGGAGTGTGCCACCAAGGATAATCAACTAAGGAAAAAACTCCATTCCAAACAGGCCGGTATCTACAGCTTGGACCACACTTCCCCCATCAGGACAAGCACAGCATCTCTTTCTGTACATTGAGAACAAACACAATAAGAGGCCATGGGAAGCCTGGTGTCCACGTGTGGAAGAGCAGCCACTCATGGGTCAACCGGCAGCCCACCAGCTTCCCCCCTGACCAGCTCTGCTTCCCTCCCCGACAATGGGGTCTTCTATGCTCCACAAGGGCTGTCCATGGCCACAGACACTGCTGAGGAGATAGGAGTGCCCAGAATCCTGCGGAGGACCTGGAAGTGTGCTGAGAGAAGCATGACACCTACGAGTGAGCGAGACCAGCTGTGTGGAGCCACATCTCCGACATTCGGACACTCCTTAGCTCAGGCACACAGCAAATGCATAGTCCTTGGTGATGAGGAACACTGACAGGGTGATTTACAATCCCCAAATGCAAACTGCTGTGTCTGGAGAGCACGTGTGACACTCCCAGGATGGGTCCGGAGACACGCTATGAGCTGGCACAGCCACAAGACCCCATCAAATCCCGCTCATGGGAGCACAACTAAAACACATGTGAGGTGTGAGCCCTGCAGGGAGTCACCAGGATTCACTCTTCAGGGCTGCTCCAGGGGGCGTTTTCTATGACACACCTGGCACCTGCCAGAGTTCATCATCATCTCACCCAGGGGCCAACTGGAGAGATTCCAGCTCACATCTGCACCCACACAGATGGGACGCATGGGAGGTCACAGTTCTCCTTCTCCACCAACACTCAAGCTGCCCAAAGCATGTGGCACAAGTGTGAGGCAGTCCTGGCTTTTCCCATTTTCCATGTGTGAGGACCTCTGAAGACATCCTCCCAGGTTAGTCTCCTGACCTGAAAACCAAAAATGCTCCTGCTCCTGCAGGAAAGCAAACCGCAAGGAGTCAGCCGGACTAGCCGACTTCACTGTGGAGTGAGATGTCATCCTCCTCGAGTTATTTACACAGGCGCGCACACATACACACACACACACACAAACACACACGCACGAGGTGAGCATCCTACCATCATGTTCCTCTAAGCATCTACAGCTTTGGGAGGAAGCAGGAAATTGAGGAACTCTAACGGAGCTGCCCGGATGCTCCTGGGTGAACACGTGCACTCTGAACGGGATGATCGCAGGACACACGCAACACCACAAGGCCAGGACAGGGCGCTGTCCACACTGCAATTCATTTCAGAAACGGACACAACTAAAACCGCCCACAGAACTTACCATAGGCATCTCTGGGTCCCTTTGAGGGCTGGTGCTGCCATTCATCCTGGGAACCGGTCTAGGTGATGGATCAGACAAAGGTCAGAGGATTATTGTGGTTTGCATGCCCTCCATGCCTTCCTCCCCCATCTTGCACTCTTTCCTACACTTGGGTCCCTTATCAGAGGGTTTCCCCCGTGACTCAAGTGACTCCTCTGCTAAGAGAGACACCAGTGACCTGATTCTTGCGGGAGACACTCCAGGGCCCTGGTTCCAGTGTTTCCGTAAGTAATCCATCACGTGTGGACAGGTCAGGGTACAACTGGCTGGAAATCAACACTAAAATTGAGGTGCTCAACACACGTCAGGCAAAATCACTTTTTCTTCATAGATTAAAAATCTAAGTGAGAATAGCCTTGGGTGGGTGACATCCACAAACCCCCAACATGAATGGCCCACGTTCTCTTCTCAGGACACAGGCGGATGGTTCATTTGTCCAGCCTACAGATGAGACCTAGCATGTGTGACTGGCCAACAAATAAACATTTCAGGGAAGAAAGAGACTTTGACATTTATATAGTCATGAACAAAGAAAACATAGGCAGATAACATGAGAGGAGTAAAATATATTTTATTACTGAATATGGTCCTATAGATTACAAATAAGACAAAAATATAGGAAACTCCATAACGAGTAAATAAATGCCCCTTTTCACAAATAGTCTTTTTTTTTTTTTTTTTTTTTGCCAAGGCTTGACCACTGAGTCAAGGTGGGAAGGGAGCTCGGCTCCCACCTTCTCAGGCTCAGCTCTTCTGAAGGGGGTAGCAGGGGGGATAGGTGTGGAGTGGCGTGAGCTCCACCTGTCACAAGGGCAAGTGTCCTGCTGCCTGGGGGCATATGAGGAAATCACCCTCCTGTCATCCCTTCAGACAACCTGCAGGCCTTATATAGTGCTTGTGATTGTCTCCAGGACACACAGCGATCATCCACGGGAACGGAAAGGACACACCGTGTAGTTTCACAGCAGAAATCAGGCTGCTGCTTTTCACTTCATGCTCCCTACCTTGCCGCAGAGGCTTCTGAAACTCAGGTCTTCCTGACATCGGTTTGAGCCTCATGGATCCCACAGGCAGCATCTCCCCTTGCATCATGTGCAGTCTTGAACACAGAAAAAGAATGGACATCTCTAGGAATTACAACACCACATCCTCTCCTAGGCACTAAACAGCATAGCCGTCACCTCTCCAAATACCCGTAAAAATGCACGTCAAACGCTCACACCTGTATTTCAGGTAGGCGTTCTCCCTGCTCTGCTGCATTACCCTTGTTTCCCAATACTGAGCCTTCATCTTCATCTGTGGGAGAAAAACACATCCACCTTCAGTTTTGTCCGACTGTGCACCAAAGGAAGACGAGGAAAAATAAAACACTTACCCAGTTAGCCACAGCATTCCTCTGCTGAACTGTGATCTGAAAAAAAAGCCAACACACCAAAAGCCCATGTTCAGGGCTCTAAGGGCCACTACCATCACCTGCAAGGTGCGCCAAGGGGTCAGTGTGTTGGGCACAACTCAGGTTACCTTGTGGCTGAAGGTGAGCTTGGCCTCCTGCAGCTGAACTTGCATTTCTTCCACCTGTTGTCTGTGAGGGACAATTGTTTTCATCAGACAAAACCCAACACTCGGTGTGATTTTCAATCATCTGCCCATGTGGCCATTCTCCTCTTATCTGTCCCCTCATACAATTGACCCTGACACAGGAAACACTTTCACCTGACTATAATTGGACAGTAGGATCAAAGCTACTGTTACAGCCTTTCCTTAATCGTTTTTCTTCATCTGCAGGATCAGAACTGACATAATTTCCTACCTATTTTCAATCTTTCCCTCAGTTATCACATGACAAGAGTCTTTTG
>PISX010035433.1:0-12981 GCA_004024625.1 Mellivora capensis
ACCTTATAAATGTAAAGACTGTGGCAAGGCCTTCATGTGGGTCACTTCCCTTACTAAACATCACCGAATTCACACTGGAGAGAAGCCTTACCAATGTAACAAATGTGGCAAGGCCTTTCATGACAGCTCAAGACTTACTGCACATCACCGAATTCATACTGGAGAGAAACCTTACGAATGTGAAGAATGTGGCAAGACCTTTATGTGGCCCTCAAACCTTACTCGACATCGCCAAATTCATAAGTGGAGAGTCATCTACAGACATAATGTATGTGTGGAAACATCTATGGCCTTTTCTTCATTTACTTCCTGTCAGAGATTTTATATAGGAGAGTAACATAGACTGTGTCCGACCTCTCACTGGAACGCCCGACTTTCTTCACGTCCGAGTTACCATGTAGCAGCAGAAGTGTAAAATGTAAAGAAAGTGGACAAGACAAGCCTTTTCTGGACTTCAGTATTTACTCAATATCACAAGATGCTTACTAGATTCAAACCCTTGGAACTAATGAATGTGGAAAGACCTTCATTTTAATACACACCATAGCAAACACCAGAGAGTGCATTAAAGAAAGTAAATTTAAAGACATAAATATGTAGAAGACTTCCTAATTGAACTCAAATGCCAATAAATGCAACGAATGAAGGAACTCAATTTAGACATTACTCTGAAAATAGTTATTAGAAGGAAAAATCAAACACTTAGAAAATGTATCTGTTTCAACAGATGTAGTAGATAGACTTTTACGTGTGTTTCATTTCAATATATTTTTTAACATTTTTTACATTGACCTTATTTGAGATTTGTCACTAACAATTTTATTTTACCCTGAAATCTCTTCCAAGAATCCCTTTATCCCTACTGAGTCTGGAAGACCACGTGGCTGGTTGTTGCTCTGTAGAGATACTAGATGCCCTGCTACATTAAGTGGGATGCACGCATGCCTAATTTTCCATGGAAGATGTAGGAATGTACAAGATACAACATACAAGGAAAATCTCCATGGAGATGCCTTTGGTTACAACGTTGATGTTACAACGAAGTAGGTGTTCAGAACACACTGCTCCATATTTTAAACTAAAGATCTTCCTCAATATCAGAAGTAGAAGGTTTTACTAATTGTTCTTTAAGAACAAGGAGGTGGCAGGCCGTACATTACCGATGCCGCTTTGTAAGCGCAATCGTTAGAGTATATGACTTGATGTGGCTAAATGAGGAAATCCTGAGAGATGACTGAAGGAGGGGAGCTAACTCTTCCCTACAGTGCCATACCACTGAACATACACATTTCTTAGGATGTACCTCAGTCCTGAAATTTTGGGAAATAGGTACTCCACATCCTTCCGACAACACTCAAATGGTCTTGCTCAGGTGTATTGTGTATTTCGAACAGTGACGATAGACTGGATCTGAAATGCATAACTTAGTGTATGTGTGCACTTAATACATTTTCATTAGTAAAACCTAGTGGTTTTTCATGTATTGATATGGGTGTGTCGTGAATGAGGTGTTATCCTACCTCCAGGGTTAATCTCTGTCATTGAAGTTTGCAGGTAAATGATGGAATCAATCACCTGTTTGGTACTGGAGTAAAACAATTTACTTGGGAATCCATTTTCCCAGTGCTCTGAAGGTTTAATGGATATGTGACTGTTTTTCCCCTAGTCTGTGCTGTGATTTTCTCCTCTTTGTGAATACGATGATAGTACAGTGGGTGTATTACTGAGGCACGTAGCATGGAAGTATTGTTGGCGTTTTAGCTCTCGTACTCCATGTTGCTGCTACTTGGCACTGATTTTGTGTAGCAAGCAGTTTTGCAGGGACCTTGCACTGACAGGAGCCCTTCTCACGAGTGCATTCCCCAGTCAGCATGCTGCAGGGGGACAAGTTAGTGGAACATCTCATATGACATCTGCAGTCCATCCTTGTGAGCCACCATCTCTATTTCATTCTTTTTTTTAAGTTTTTTTAAAAAGATATTTATTTATTTGACAGACAGAGATCGTAAGTAGGCAGAAAGGGAGGCAGAGAGAGAGAGGAGGAAGTAGGCTCCCAGCTGAGCAGAGAGCCTGATGCAGGGCTCCATTCCAGGACCCTGGGATCATGACCTGAGCCGAAGGCAGAAGATTTAACCCACTGAGCCACCCAGGTGCCCCCATCTCTATTTCTCCCAATGCTTTCCCTCCCATGACCCATAGAGAAGACTCCCCCTCCCCCAGGCCTTCCCCAAATCTGTTTTAGTCGGAATGGCATATTCTGGACTTAGACTTGGGACTCTGTAGCACTGCACCATGGTCCCAAATGAAAGCATGTGCCCCATGTCCTACACTGAGTGGTATTTTGATGTGTCTATGAGGTGCACATGCGCATATGACCATGCTATGTGTGTCATGGATACCCCATAAGAAAGAGAAATCTATCCCAATAGGAGCCATGTGGTAGCCCACGGAAGAGAGAGAAAATATTCAAGATCAAGAATTAGCATGTAGAGGAGAAGTGTCCGGACTTCCCCAAGTGACTCCCTTAGATGTAGAAATTATCTGCAAATCTCCAGTTGTATTCACCCTCCTTTTTCTTTCCTGCTACGTAGGCACCACAACCACGCTTCTTTGCCTGTGCTATGGAGACAGTGTCCTCAGAAAATGCTTCATTGAGATTAGACAGATGGAAAGCCGATGGGTATTAATTCCAACATGAATGATGTGGGATGTGAATCTAAGTAAAATTTGAGGAAGGCACCATCCTTGGAGAGAAAGACAGGACCTATTGAAAGGAAATGTGAGGAACTCTTTCCCGTGTGGGGAGGGACCCGGAGGTGGTCCCTTTAGTCACTGCAACGGCACAAGGAGCTCCTGCTGGTGTCATCTGTGAATACATGTGATGAGGAAAGAAATGGAAAATGTGGGTTTCTCAGGAGTAGGGAAGTCCTAATTTATCATGATGATTTGATCGATCTCCTGTGTCTTCCTGAGGACTAATGCTATGGGATGTCAGTGATTACCCTTCTATCCCTGCCTAGATCTGTGACAAGGGATGGAGGAGGATCCCAAGGGATGGAAGGTTGGATTTTGCAATCACGTGGGCAGCTTTAAGACATCACACGGTAGAATAGATATTTGAGATGAAGAAGCCTTCTCAGCAGGGGAATAGGCCGGATCCGCTGGGTATGTCCTGTGGTTGCTTCCTCATTTCCCAGGTAGATCACCTCAGTCAAGGTCAGTCCCAGTGTGGTTGGGTGATCCTTCCAGGGAGCTGCTTCACTGTTGTGCGGGACCTTCCTCCCTTTCCTCAGCATGGTAGTAAGTATAGTTCTAGGCTCTGCCTCTCTCCATGGCGCGGATTTGTTGGAGAAGCAGTTCAGCAGTGAGAGGCAGTGAGCGTATCTGCCTGAAAACAGTTCAGCCCAAGTGTTGCAAGTTGTAATTCGGAAGCACTGATTTCCATTGCTGGCCAAAAAACAACTTCAGGTACACAAACAGAAGCAGAATCACACACCCTCTCAGAGTCCGTGACTTATAACCAGACGAGGACGAGTCCTCACCAAAATGAGGTTACGATACAATTTTAAGTAATAAAATTCTTTGGTTTCATCACATGCCCTGTTATTTTCCATGAGATCTTCCCAGTCAGATGCCTTATTTCTCTACACTGCAAACTGAAAGCACCATATTCAAGAAGGATTTTGCTTTTTGCTTCCCTCTCTGCCTGCCTCCCTGCCTACTTGTGATCTCTCTCTGTCAGATAAATAAATACATGAAATCTAAAAAAAAAAAAAGATTTTATTTGACAGGGAAGACAAGCAGGGGGAGAGGGAGCAGTAGGCTTCCCACTGACCAGGGAGCCCAATGTAGGTCTTGATCCCAGGACTGAGCCACCCAGGTGCCCCCACAGAACAGACTCTTAACTGTAGAGAACAACCTAAGGGTGGTTGGATAGGGAGTGGGTGGGTTGGGTGGATGCAATGGGTGATGGGTTAAGTAGCACACGGTGATGACCGCTGGGTGTTGTATATAAGTGGAGAATACTAAATTCTGCTGAAACTAATACTATATGCTAATGAACTGGAATTTAAAGTAAACTTGGAACTACAAAAAAGTAACTTAGGGCCAGAAAATTGTTACTTGGTGAAAAGATGAGAGATAGAAACAAAAATACTCACTTTTAGCCCAGAAGGCTGACTTACAGCCTGCATAGTTATAAGGATCTAGTAAGTGCTGATAGGTGCTGGTTGCTACATTCTTTTTTTTTTTTTTTTTTTAATTTTTTTTTAACTTTTTTTTTTTTAAAGATTTTATTTATTTATTTGACAGACAGAGATCACAAGTAGGCAGAGAGGCAGGCAGGGAGAGAGAGGAGGAAGCAGGCTCCCTGCAGAGCAGAGAGCCCGATGCGGGGCTCCATCCCAGGACCCTGGGATCATGACCTGAGCTGAAGGCAGAGGCTTAACCCACTGAGCCACCGAGGCGCCCCTAGTTGCTACATTCTTAAAGGCTCTCGTGACTTCTGTCCATCCACCAATAAGCAATATGGAACTTGTCGGGGTTTTGGAATATACGTGAGGTTCAGTGGGGGTGGAATCCGGAACTGCTGACCAAGAAAGAATTCTTGAGATGTCTTTGGTGAAAATTGGTGGTTTCTTAAAGCGCTGGGACAGGACCCTTAAGCAGAAAGAGCTGCTCATTTTCCTAATGTGTCACTGATTATATAATTGGGAGCTGGGGAGTTGGGGACAAACGGGGTGTCCAGGAGGACTGTCATATGCGAAAGAAGACTCTCAAGAGAATGGGGACCTGGTTATTGTCAAGGAAAGGCTGTTTTTCCCTCCAGGGAGGTACGGATATGAAGGCAGTTGCTAACTTTCTGGAGGACTGTTGTATTCTTCAATCACACGTCCTTGTGGTTTGGTTTCAGGTTTAGAAGAAATTTAATTTTACATACATTTCCTTCTGCCTCAGCCTCCCTCAATTTTGTGGAGGGGAGGGTGATGTTAGGGCCTGAGGAAACTGAGTTAATAGGTCTCTGGAAGTTAGGCTATAGATGTGATAAGAAAGCTTCTTCCTTGTAAGTCACTAGGACATGTGTAAACTGAGGAAGAGAACTGTCCTGTAGTGATAAGGAAAGCCCGTGTTCCAAGATGGCCGACCTAGGGAACTAAGGAGTCCCAACTCCTGCCCCGGGGCTCTTCTGGGTTCTCCTCTGTGCCCTGCTTCTCGAAGGTGCCAAAAGTACCAAGTATGCAGAAATAGGAGGTACAAACTGCCCTCTTTGTCTTGATACATACCAAGAATCGGTTAGATGGAGGACCTCGATCAGAAAACTGCTGATTCCAAAGATTAACTTTCTACATCCTCAAGAGTTGTCTACCTGGAGGGGCAAAGCATTATTCGGTGTTGATTTCATCTTTCCTTTCTTCTGTTAGTCTGTGACTCCTGTTTGCAATTCTAAATCCCTCCTTCCTTTTTTTTAAGTCAGGGTGGCATGCAAGCTTCCATTGCCCGTCTTTGAGCCTCATGTCTTTCAGGCTCTCATAATTAAGAAATTATTTTTTTTCTCATGAATCTGTCTTACCTCATTTTAAGTATTCGACAAACCAAAGAATGGAGAATGGAGTGAGAACAAATTTTCCTCTCCTCACATGCATTCTGTTGTGTGAATTGACCTCCATGCTTCAGCCCCAGAACAGAACGTGCAGAGCTGGGGATCAAGGGCAGCCAGAGCTTCATTGCTTTGCCAGCCAAGGAGGCCTCAGCAGGTCGGGCCTTCAAACCTGCAGCCCACCCAGAGGAAGGGGTTGGGGGTTTGTAGGGAAACACAGGGTAATGGCTGATTTCCAGAGGAATCATGTCTGTGCTGCCAGCCCTGTTCATCACGTTGTCGCGGTTAAGCATGCATTTTTTTTTTTAAAGCTTTTAAAATCTAGTCACAGTGCGAAATTCCTTCCTACTTTAATTTCAATTTGTCAGTATATGTACATTGTTCATACTTATATCTATGTCTTTGATGATGAGGCTTTTGTTTCTGTATTTTTTTTAATGATTTATTTATTCATTTGACAGAGAGAGATCACAAGTAGGCAGAGAGGCGGGGGTGGGGGCTGGGGGGAAGCACTCCATGCTGAACAGAGAGCTCAACACGGGGCTCCATCCCAGGGCCCTGAGATCATGACCTGAACCGAAGGCAGAGGCTTAACCCGCTGAGCCACCCAGGCCGCCCCTGTTTCTATTTTTTAATTTAATTTTTAAAAATTATTTATTTGGGCACCTGGGTGGCTCAGTTGGTTAAGCCTCTGCCTTTAGCCCAGGTCATGGTTTCAGGGTCCTGAGATCAAGCCCCACATTGCGTTCTCTGCTTGGTGGGGAGCCTGCTTCCCCCCTCTCTCTGCCTGCCTCTCTGTCTCCTTGTGATCTCGGTCTGTCAAATAAATAAATAAAAATTTAGAAAAAAAGGAAAGTAGAGTCACGTGCAGATCACAAGTGAACAGCTTCATGGAATTTCACAGACTGATCTCATCTGTATAAGCCATCGAGGTCATGAAACAATATTGTCCTCTGAACTCCCTTTGAGGTCTCAGTAACTTTCCCCCTAAGCTCAGCACTGTTCATCATCTAAGGCAAGGGATTGCTATGCTCACTTTTTTACTTTGTAGAAATATCATCAGGCAATGGGAACTCTTGTATTTGGCTTTTTTTTTTCTTTCTCTGTCTTTGTGAATTGGTTGGTTTTCCTGCATGTTACTGTGCGTCATTCATTAGAGTGAGCGATCCTGTTCCATTGTGTGGATACCAGTCGCATCATTCTACTGTTAACAGGAGGGGGGATGGTTCTCTGGGCAGGACTGTCATGACTAGTACTGACATGGAACCTATGATTTGTCTTTCAGTGGAACATGTACACATATCTGCTGGCTGTTTGATGTGGGACTGGAATCTGGGTACATATGCTTAGATATGCTCAGCTTTAATAGATAATGTCAAACCCCTCCCCCTAAAACTTGTACCATTGTTCACACACACCAGCAATGATTCCTAGGATTTCTGGCTTATCTGTGTGCTTTCTAAAACGTGGTAGCTTATGTGATATTGGTGTCGGGCTTCTGGTTAGCAAGTGATGTTACCAAGTTGTGGTTTTATTTGCTTTTCTGTTGTGTTGTTACTCTCTACTAGTATGAAGTTGGGTATTTACCTATGGATAATCTCTTTGTCAAAGTATCTAGTTAGTTACTGTGCCCCTTTTTTTCTGTTGTGGTATCTTTTCCTTCAGTCTTTGTAGTTCTGTATATATTATGAGAACTCTCACTCTACTTCTATTCTATCTCTTAAGATTGTGATGCAAAGAAATTCTCAATATTTTTGGGATCTAATTCATCATTTCATCCTTCATGGTTAGTTTTTTTTTATTGGTTTTAGAATTTTTTTCTTATACCAAGACCAGAGAGGTAGAATGATTCGTGTTTCTCTAAACACCTCATTAGTTTTACAATTTCAAGCAGAAATATATTAAAAATCAATGTGTTAGGGGTGTCTGGGTGGCTCAGTGGGTTAAAGCCTCTGCTTTCAGCTCAGGTCATAATCCTGGAGTCCTGGGATTGAGCCCCACATCGGGCTCCCTGCTCCGCGGAGAGCCTGCTTCCTCCTCTCTCTCCCTACCTGCCTCTCTCGCCTACTTGTGACCTCTGTCTGCCAAATAAATAAATAAAATCTTAAAAAAAAAGTCAATGTGTTATATGGTTTCTGTGGCTACTGAAGTTTTCTATTCTTTTTTCTCCCACAACATCACTACCAAATTGAAATGTATTCTGAAAATGTTGTATTGTACTTTCTTTCCATTTGCTTAAACAAGTCATTTCTTGTGAAGGATTCCCATTGCCATGATCTTGGATCTAACTACTCCTTTGATTTCTCTCCATCCTTTGTGTATCTCTAGAGAGGCACAAAGCCTTCTGTGGGGCTCAGTCCCAAAACCCTGAGATCCTGACCTGAGCCAAAATAGACGCTTACCCAACTGAGCCACTGATGGAGCCCCATCCATGATTTTTATTTTATTTTATTTTTTATTTTTATTTTATTCATTCATTCATTGATTTATTCATCCATCCATCCATCCATCCATCCATCCATCATTTATTCATTCATTCATTTATTGAATTTTAAACTGTGGGCATCAGTTGTACACTTGTGAGAAATGTAGAAACTTAGACCCTAACCAGAAATCGAAATCAGAATATGAATTATAACAAGGCCTCAGTTGATTGTCATACACAGTAACATTGGAGAAATATATGTCTAGATCATCTACACTCTTCCCTTATTCTATGCCTATCTTTCTGTCTGTAGTATATTTTTTTGATAACTGTGACTTTGCAGTAAGCCTTAAATTATAATGTGTGCTGTTCATTTTCCAGATTATTCTGGGTATGAGTCATCCTGTGACTTCCATGTAAAGTTAGGGTGCATTTTGATCTTTCTGCAAAAATAGCATTGGGAATTTGATAGAGAGTACATTAAATCTGTAGGTCAATTGAAGTTTTATTGATAGGTCAATAGTCTTAAGTATTTGAGTGAAAGAACATCAATGTGTTTCCACTTATTTCTTCTTTAAAATTCCTACACACTATTTCATAGTTTTCATTGTTCCAGATTTGATCTCTATCATTATGTTGAATTATAATAATTTTATTTGGGGGGATGTTCCTCTAAATGTATTATGTCTCAACTTTTGAAATTGTTTTTTATGTAGAAACAACAAATTTTTTATTTTACAGGTTTGTATTCTCCTGAATTGTAAAATTTATTACTTTTCACAGGTTTATTTTTATTTTTTTTAAAGATTTTAGTTATTTATTTGACAGAGAACACAAGTAGGCAGAGAGAGTGGGGGAGGCAGGCTCCCTACTGAGCAGATAGCCCGATGCGGTGCTCAATCCCAGGACCCCGGGATCATGACCTGAGCCAAAGGCAGAGGCTTTACGCCACTGAGCCACCCAGGTGCCCCTTTTCACAGGTTTCTAACAACAAGGATTTCCAGGAGAGGAAAATGGCCTTGGAATAGGAGGACGCTAGACTCATCACATCTCAGGAACACAACTAGATAAGTACCAAATCACCCTCAGTACTCCAGAAATGGCCATGAAGACTGACAGATCATACTCCCCAAGTTAAAGGAGAGAGGAGGCCACATCATAGATGGTAGAAAGATTGGAGACATGGTTGAGGGAGGGAAGAATTATAGTGCTATGGAAGACAGGGATCCCTGGTTGTGGAGAAAATGGCATGACAGAGGGAACACAAAAGGAGAATGTTTCTCCAAAGCCCCTGGCTTGGATTTCATGAGTTCTTGGAACTAGCAGGTCTTAAGGTCTTAAAGCCTAGAGTTTTAAAGGTCAGCAGGCTTGGCTGGGATAGAGCCAAGAAGGTGCTGTGCTACTCCTGAAGAAAAGGAAGGCAAGCAACCTGGGTACAGACAACCTGCAAACAGTGATCAGAAGAATGACTGGGGGACACAGTGGGAAGATTATTCACTAGCCTAGGAGTGTTTCCCTGTGAGGAAACATTCAGTGAGCTATGTGTCTAAGAACACAGGAGTTAGATGGCACCACTTCCCTCTCTTGCTTTGTAGCATAAATGTAGGGCAGTGTCCCAGTGTCCTCGTCAGCGAGGACATTGTCTGGCTTCCTAAGCCCCAGGCCCCTGTGCTCTAGTTGGACTGAACTTCTCAGTCTAGCTTACCTCAGGCCCGGAAAGGTGGGCCCCTGCCTACACCACATCTCCTGAGCAGAGAGTTCTGCACAACCTCAGTTCTGGTGGAGGTGATTTCAGATCTCATTTCACAAGCAGACCAGAGCTCACCTAGTTAAAACTGACCACATTCAGACCAGGGAGCAAATACTGTCTACAGAAGGCAAGGAGAGCCTCTGCAGACCACTGACTAGAAGGATGTAGCAGGACACATCACTGGATTTTCTAACACAGAGAGGAAGGCAGACTTAGACAAAATGCCACAATAGAAGAATTTATCCCAAAAGAAATAAAAAATACGGCCATGGCCAGAGATCTAAGGGAAGCAGTTATCAGTAACATACCCAATGGAGAATTAAAGGCAACAATCATAGGGATACTCACAGGTTTGAGAAGAGAGTGCTGAGAACTTTACCACAGACACAAGAGTTAAAAGGGAAAAAAATGGAGCGCACGGGTGTCTCAATTATATCTGATTCTTGGTTTAAGCTTAGGTAGTGATGTCAGGATCCTAGGATCCAGCCCCAAGTCAGTGTCCACATTCAGTGTGCTGTCTACTTGATATTCTCCCTCTCCCTCTGTAGCTCCCACTCATGATCTTTCTCTCTCTCTGTTTCTCTCTCAAATAAATAAAGTCTTTAAAAAAATCAATGAGATTAACAGTGCAATAAATGAGATTGAAAAGGGGATTGATGCAATAAACAGCCAGCTGGAGGAAACAGAGGAAGGACTTTCTGACCTCAAGGACACAAAAAGGGAAAATAATGAATCTGAGCAAAAGACAGAAGAATCCTCTAACACAAGATTTTAATTTAGGGAACTCAGTGACTGCATCAAATGTTGTAACATTCCTAGGTCTTGAGCTTTTCTGTGCTGGGAGAATTCGTTTCCCAATATAACTTAAATTCCTGTTTCTGGTATAAGAAGAGTTCCCATTTATTTGGTAGAGGGTTGATAATTCAGTCTTAGTGACTTGTGCAATTTTAGGAATTATCTATTGTTGTTGTTATTGTTTTTATTCCTAAGTTATCAGATTGATAGTATATAAATGTTGACCAAGTCAAAGCATTGCCAGTTTTATTATTTCGGGTAAACTGGGCATTACATTCAGTGTTCTGTTACTATTCTGGTCTCCATTTTATTTATTTCAGATTTATCTTTGTTACTTCCTTGTAGTACTAAATTTCATCTAAGGTTTTTCCTTTCCTAGTTTCTCATGGAAAGTTAAGTTTTTTATTCCAGCTCTCTCTCTCTCTTTTTTATTTTTTTTAAATTTTTTAAATTTTTTTTTTTTTAAGATTTTATTTACTTATTTTACACAGAAAGAGATCACAGGTAGGCAGAGATGCAGGCAGAGAGAAAGAGGGGGAAGCAGGCTTCTTGCTGAGCAGAAAGCCCGATGTGGGGCTCAATCCCAGGACGCTGGGATCATGACCTGATCCGAAGGCAGCCGCTTAATCAACTGAGCCACCCAGGCGTCCCTCTCTGTCTTTTTTTAAAAGATTTTATTTATTTATTTGACAGAGATCACAAGTAGGCAGAGAGGGAGGCAGAGAGAGGAGAGGAGGAAGCAGGCTCTCTGCCAAGCAGAGAGCCCAATACGTGACTCAATCCCAGGACCCTGAGATCATAACTGAGCTGGAGGCAGAGGCTTAACCCACCGAGCCACCCAGGCACTTTTCCAGCTCTTTTTTTTTTTTTTTTTTTTTTTAACTCAGCCATGTATTGTGTAAAAAAAAAAAAAATTGAAAATGGAGTGTTGTAGACAATGATTAGCAGAAATAAACAATACAAACAATAGAAAAAAACACGGAAAAATAAAATTAGGATTCTTTAGGGTCTTTTATAGATCATGTCATCTGTGAACAGAGATAATTTTACTTTTTCTTTTTTCAGTTTGGATTCTTTTTATGTGTTTTTTCTTTCCTAGTTGTTCTGACTAGCATGTCCAGTACCATGTTGAAAGGCAGTGGTGGGGTTACTTCATTACTTCATTTCTGATCATAGAGGAGAAGCTTATAATCTTTACCTCTTGAGTATGTTGGATTTTTTTCTATTTGGTTCATTTCAGTTTTATGTGTAAATAACCATACTTCTAATTTTACGCTCATGTGGCACTTTTCCAGATTATTTGAGATACAGGAAGGGATTTGTGCTACAACATGACAGTATCACAGAATTATCTATTAGGGTATGTGGTCAGTATGTTGTGTGCAAAGGTAAGGTGTCCATGGAGGAAGGAAATTCTGATGATTCCTCCTCATCCATCTTTCTGACACTCTCTGATTGACTTGAAGCTTGTATGTTACAAATCATCAATATATTCATCTGAAAGTAGTAGGTGCAATGAGTTTACTTTTCTCTTATTTGAAATCTTTCAGCCATATCTTCACATGACTCCCAGAACTTCCTGCAAACACCGAGCATAGAAGCTTCTTTCCAAAAAGTATCGATGGGTAGATATAAAAATAGTGCTCTTGAAAATGTATACTTAATGACAGACAGGGACAATGATGGGGAGAATGAAGGGCATCAAAGACACCATGAAGGACATAGCCCATCTGAGACAACTGCGTCTAATAAAACTCGAAATGACCCAAAGAGTGAAGGATTTAAAACACCGTGGAAAACCTCCCTTTTTAAGTCAGCCACTTCCACAAAGCAGTGTGTCTCTGTCAGCAAAAGCTCCAATCAAGTATTCAAACATAGCTATTTGTGGAAAGACAGTTTGGACAATCTGGAAAGTAATCTAGTCCATGCTGAAAATAATGATTTGAACCATTTTCAAAATGGGATTGGATTGACCTTTCCATCAAATACTTCTGAAAATCAGAGATTGAATAATGAAGAACAAAGTGCTAAGCGGGATCCATACGAGAGGGGCTTCACTGAGGAGTCGACCCTCCAGAATGACCAGAGCCCTTCCCATGGAGACAGCATTGCTCAGGGCACTGCATCTGAGAAAGCACTTAACCAGGGCTGCAGTGTTCATAGACGTGTGAGGACTCAGTTTTCAGAGAACCAGTATGAATGTTATAAATGTGGCAAAGTCTTTCATCAGAGGTCTAGCCTTATTACACATGAGAGTATCCATTTGGGAGAAAATCCTGATGAATCCAGTCAATGTGAGAATGGTCCTCACCAGTCCACCAATATCGGTGATCATCAGAGAACTCATGAGGCCAAAAACCCATTCAGATATGCTAAACCTGGGCCCACATTTAGTCAGTCATCAAGACTGAATAG
>PISX010035434.1:0-12917 GCA_004024625.1 Mellivora capensis
TTGTGTCTTTGGATTTCTTCTGCTGAATTCTCAATTCCTAATCTCATGTCACTCCTGCATTTGTTGTCCCCCCTTTTTTTCTTTTTTTATTAATTATTTTTATTGAACATATAATGTATTATTTGCTCCAGGGGTACAGATGTGTGAATCGTCAGGCTTACACACTTCACAGCACTCACCATAGCACATACCCTCCCCAATGTCCATAACCTAACCACCCTCTCCCTAACCCCCTGCCCCACAGCAACCCTCAGTTTGTTTTGTGTGATTAAGAGTCTCTTATGTGTTGTCTCCCTCCTGATTTCATCTTGTTTCATTTTTTTTTCCTTCCTTACCCTCCAAACCCCCCCACTCTACCTCTCAAATTACTCATATCAGAGAGATCATATAATAATTGTCTTTCTCTGATTGACCTGTTTTGTTCATCATAATACCCTCTAGTTCCATACATGTCATTACAAATGGCACGATTCCATTTCTTTTGATGGCTGCATAGTATTCCATTGTTTGTGTGTATATATACCACACCTTCTTTACCCATTCATCTGTTGATGGACATCTAGGTTCTTTCCATAGTTTGGCTATTGTGGACATTACTGCTATAAACATTCGGGTACACATGCCCCTTTGGATCCCTACATTTGTATCTTTAGGGTAAATACCCAGTAGTGCAATTGCTGGGTCATAGGGTAGTTCTATGTTCAACTTTTTGAGGAACCTCCACGCTGTTTTCCAGAGCGGTTGCACCAGCTTGCATTCCCACCAACAGTGTAGGAGGGTTCCCCTTTCTCCGCATCCTTGCCAACATCTGTTGTTTCCTAACTTGTTAATTTTAGCCATTCTGATTGGTGTGAGGTGGTATCTCATTGTGGTTCAGATTTATATATTCCTGATGCTGAGTGATGTTGGCACTTTTTCATATGTCTGTTGGCCATCTGGATGTCTTCTTTGCCAAAATGCCTGTTCATGTTTTCTGCTCATTTCTTGATTGGATTATTTGTTCTTTGGGTGTTGAGTTTGATAAGTTCTTTATAGATTTTGGATACTAGCCCTTTCTCTGATATGTCATTTGCAAATATCTTCTCCCATTCTGTCAGTAGTCTTTTGTTTTGTTGACTGTTTCCTTTGCTGTGCAAAAGCTTTTGATCTTGATGAAGTCCCAATACTTCATTTTTGCCCTTGCATCCCTTGCCTTTAGCAATGTTTCTAGGAAGAAGTTGCAGCGGCTGAGGTCGAAGAGGTTGCTGCCTGTGTTCTTCTCAAGGATTTTGATGGATTCCTGTCTTACATTGAGGTCTTTCACCCATTTTGAGTCTGTTTTCGTGTGTGGTGTAAGGAAATGGTCCAGTTTCATTCTTCTGCATGTGACTGTCCAATTTTCCCAACATCATTTGTTGAAGAGACTGTCTTATTCCACTGGACGTTCTTTCCTGCTTTGTCAAAGATTAGTTGACCATAGAATTGAGGGTCTTTTCTGGGCTCTCTATTCTGTCCCATTGATCTATGTGTTTGTTTTTGTGCCAGTACCATACTGTCTTGATGACTAAATCTTTGTAATACAGCTTTAAGTATAGAATTGCGATGCCACCAACTTTGACTTTCTTTTTCAACATTCCTCTGGCTATTTGTTTTTGTTTTTTTTTTTCTGGTTCCATATACATTTTCAGATTATTTGTTCCATTTCTTTGAAAAAAAATTGATGGTATTTTGATAGGGATTGCATTAAACGTGTAGATTGCTTTAGGCAGCATAGACATTTTCACAATATTTGTTCTTCCAATCATGAGCATGGAACATTTTTCCATTTCTTTGTGTCTTCCTCAATTTCTTTCATGAGTACTTTATAGTTTTCTGAGTACAGATTCTTTGTCTCTGGTTAGGCTTATTCCTAGATATTTTATGGTTTTGGGTGCAATTGTAAATGGGATTGACTCCTTAATTTCTCTTTCTTCTGTCTTGTTGTTGGTGTAGAGAAATGCAACTGATTTCTGTGCATCGATTTTATAACCTGACACTAAATTCCTCTACAAGTTCTAGCAGTTTCGGAGTGGAGTCTTTTGGGTTTTCCACATAAAGTATCATATCATCTGAAAAGTGAGAGTTTGACTGCTTCCTTACCAATTTGGATGCCTTTAATTTCTTTTTGTTGTCTGACTGCTGAGGCTAGGACTTCTAGTACTATGTTGAATAGCAGTGGTGATAGTGGACATCCCTGCCATGTTCCTGACTTTTGGGGAAAAGCTTTCAGTTTCTCCCCTTTGGGAATTATATTCGCTGTGGGTTTTTCATAGATGGCTTTTATGATATTGAGGTATGTATGCTCTATCCCTACACTTTGAGGAGTTTTGATCAAGAAAGAATGCTATATTTTGTCAAATGCTTTTTCAGCATCTATTGAGAGTGTCATATGGTTCTTGGTCTTTCTTTTATTAATGTATTGTATCACACTACTAATTTGCAGATGTTGAACCAACCTTGCAATCCAGGAATAAATCCCACTTGGTCATGGTGAATAATCCTTTTAATGTACTGTTGGATCCTATTGGCTAGTATTTTGGTGAGAATTTTTACATCCATGTTCATCAGGAATAATGGTCTGTAATCCTCCTTTTTGATGGGGTCTTTGTCTGGTTTTGGGATCAAGGTAATGCTGGCCTCATAAAATGAGTTTGGAAGTTTTCCTTCCATTTCTAATTTTTGGAACAGTTTCAGGAGAATAGGCATTAATTCTTATTTAAATGTTTGGTAGATTTCCCCTGGAAAGCTTTCTGGCCCTGGGCTGTTTGTTGGGATATTTTTGATGACTGCTTCAATCTCCATCCTAGTTATGGATCTGTTTAGGTTTTCTATTGCTTCCTGGTTCAGTTGTGGTAGTTTATATGACTCTAGGAATGCATCCATTTCTTCCAGATTGTCAAATTTGCTGGTGTATAGTTGCTCATAATACATTCTTATAATTGATTGTATTTTTTTTGGTGTTGGTTGTGATCTTTCCTCTTTCATTTATGATTTTATTTATTTGGGTCCTTTCTCTTTTCTTTTTGGTAAGTGTGGCCAGGGGTTTATCAATCATATTAATTCTTTCAAAGAACCAGCTCCTAGTTTTGTTGATTTGTTCTATTGTTCTTTTGGTTTCTATTTCATTGATTTCTGCTCTGATCTTTATTATTTCTCTTCTCCTCCTTGGCTTAGGCTTTCTTTGTTGTTCTTTCTCGAGCTCCTTTAGGTGTAGGGTTAGGTTGTGTACTTTAGACCTTTCTTGTTTCTTGAGAAAGTCTTGTACCACTAAATACTTTCCTCTCAGAACCGCCTTTGCTGCGTCCCATAGATTTTGAACAGTTGTGTTGTCATTATCATTTGCTTCCATGAATTTTTTTCAATTCTTCTTTAATTTCCTGGTTGACCCATTCATTCTTTAGAAGGATGCTCTTTAGCCTCCACATAATTGAGTTCTTTCCAACTTTTCTCTTGTGATTGAGTTCTAGCTTCAGAGCATTGTGGTCTGAAAATATGCAGGGAATAATCCCAATCTTTTGGTACCAGTTGAGGCCTGATTTGTGACCCAGGATATGATCTATTCTGGAGATTGTTCCATGTGCACTAGAGAAGAATGTGTATTCTGTTGCTTTGGGAGGGAATGTTCTGAATATATCTGTGATGTCCATCTGGTCCAGTGTGTCATTTAAGGCCTTTATTTTCTTGTTGATCTTTCTCTTGGATGATCTGTCCATTTCAGTCCATTGTTTTTATTTTATAACAATATTTTATTAAGCTATAATTACACAAATCTTAAATATATAGCTTGGGGAAGGTTCACAAATGTATACAGCTATGTAACTGTCAGCCAGATAAAGATACAAAATATTTCAACTACCCACCCCCCCAAATTCCCTCATGTCCATTTTTCCAGCTAATTTGAGTCCCCTGCCCTCAACCAGAGCAATAACTGTTCTAAGATGTATCACTGCAGCCTAGTCTGGCCTATAATTGGCATTCATATAAATAATTACACAGAATGTTGTATCTGGTTCATTTTGCTCAACGCGATGTTTTCGAGACTCATTAGGTTATGGCATGTACCAGTAGTCCATTTGTTTTCATAAGTAGTATTCCACTGTCTGACTATATTGCAGTTTGTCTATCCATTCTCCTATGGATAGAAACTTGATTGTTTATAGTTTTGTGTCATGAATAAAACTGCCATGAACTTTTGTTTCTCTTGAGTGTATATCTAAGAATGAAACTTCTGAAACATAGAGTAGGTGTGTATTTAAGAAATTTTCAGTTTTCCCAAGTGGCTGTACCATATATTACATTCCTATCCATATGGTATGAAAGCTCTAGGTACCCTACATTCCATTATTGCTTGATATTATCAATCTTTTTCATTTTTAACCATTTAACCAATGTGTGTATTTTGTAATTTTAGTCAGTGGTATCTTGCTGTGGCTTTAATTTGCATTTCCTTGAAAATAAGTGATGTTGACTTTCTATATACTTATTGGCCTTTTGTATATTTTTTTCTGTGAAGTGTCCCTAACTGGCTTCTCCTTATATTACTGATTTATATTCTTCATATATTCTAGATAAATATTCTTTGTCTGATATGGATATTTTGAACACTTTATTCCAATCTGTGACTTGCTTCTTCATTTTCTTAATGGAAGCTTTTGATGAACAGAAAGTTTTGATTTTGATGAAGTCTAATCTTTTTCTCTTTGTTAGTGCCTTTCATGTCCTATTTGGAAAAAAAAAAATGTTTCTCTACCCTGATTATAAAGATTTTCTCCTAGAACTTTTTCATTTTGTCAGTTACATTAATTTTTCTGTAGGCTGTTAAGTAGGGGTCAAGGTTTTGTTTTTGTTTTCATGATTTTTACAGTTATTCAATACAGTTTGTTGAAAAGATTATCCTTTTCCTTTTTAAATACATTGGCACCTTTGTCAAAAATCAAAAGAACAGCATATTGTTCTCCTTCCGGTTTCTCCATTCTGTTCCATTGATATATTTGTCTAAATCTATGCCAAGGTTACACTGTCAGTAAAGGGGGTATTAAAGTACCCTACTATTGTATTATTGTCAATGTGTTTCTTTGATTTTGTTATTAATTGGTTTATATAGTTGGCTGCTCCTATGTTAGGGGCATATATATTTAAAATTATTAGATCTTCCTGTTAGACAGACCCTTTGAGTATGATATAGTGTCTTTCCTCATCTCATATTATAGTCTTTGGCCTAAAATCTAATTGATCTGATATAAGGATTGCCTCCCTAGCTTTCTTTTGATGTCCATTAGCATGGTAAATTGTTTTACACCCCCTCACTTTAAATCTGGAGGTGTCCTTGGGTCTAAAATGAGTTTCTTGTAGACAGCATATTGATGGATTCTGTTTTTTTATCCATTCTGATACCCTGTGTCTTTTTTAAGATTTTATTTATTTTTATTTGACAGAGAGAGATCACAAGTAGGCAGAGAGGCAGGCAGGGAGAGAGAGGAGGAAGCAGGCTCCCCGCCGAGCAGAGAGCCGATGTGGGGCTCGATCCCAGGACCCTGAGATCATGACCCGAGCTGAAGGCAGCGGCTTAACCCACTCAGCCACCCAGGGGCCCCTCCCTGTGTCTTTTGATTAGGGCATTTAGCCCATTTACATTCAGGGTAACTATTGAAAGATATTAATTTAGTGCCACTGTATTTCCTGTAAGGTGACTGTTACTGTATATTGTCTCAGTTCCTTTCTGTTCTGCTAGTATTAGGCTCTCTCTTTGCTTAGAGGACCCTTTTCAATATTTACTGTAGGGCTGGTTTGGAATTTGCAAATTCTTTTAATTTTTGTTTGTCCTGAAAGCTTTTTATCTCTCCTTCTATTTTCTTTTTTTTTTTTAAAGATTTTATTTATTTATTTGATAGGCAGAGATCACAGTAGGCAGAGAGGCAGGCAGACAGAGAGAGGGGAAGCAGGCTCCCTGCTGAGCAGAGAGCCCGATGCAGGGCTCGATCCCAGGACCCTGAGATCATGACCTGAGCCAAAGGCACAGGCTTAACCCACTGAGCCACCCAGGCGCCCCCTCTCCTTCTATTTTCAGTGATAGCCTAGCTGGATATAGTATTCTTGGCTGCATATTTTTCTCACTTAGTGCTCTGAATATATCATGTCAGTTCTTTCTGGCCTGCCAGGTCTTTGTGGATAAGTCTGCTGCCAATCTAATATTTTTACCATTGTATGTTACAGAATTCTTGTCCCGAGCTGCTTTCAGGATTTTCTCTTTGTCACTAAGACTAGTAAGTTTTACTATTAGATGATGGGGTGTTGACCTATTCTTATTGATTTTGAGGGGGGTTCTCTGTGCCTCCTGGATTTTGATGCTCATTCCCTTTGCCACATTGTGGGAAATTCTCTATTATAATTTGCTCCAATACCTTCTTCCCCTCCCCCCCTTTCTTCTTCTTCTGGAATCCCAATTATTCTAATATTGTTTCATCTTATGATATCATTTATCTCTTGAATTATCCCCTTGTGATCCTGTAGTTGTTATTCTCTCTTTTGTTCAGCTTCTTTATTCCCTGTCATTTGCTCTTCTATATTGCTAATTCTCTCTTCTGCCTTATTTATCAGCAGTAAGATCCTCCATTCTTGATTGCACCTTATTAAATCCCTTTTTTATTTCAGCTTGGTTAGATATTAGTTCTTTTATTTCTCCAGAAAGGGATTTTATTTATCCAGACAGGGTTTCCTCTAATATCTTCCATGCCTTTTTTTTGAGCCCAGGTAGCACCTTGAGAATTGTCATTCTGAACTCTAGATCTGACATATTACCAATGTCTGTATTGATTACATCCCTAGCAGTACCTAGTTGGTATTGCCTCTTGTTCCTTTTTTGTGGTGAGTTTTTCCACCTTGTCATATTATCCAGATAAGAATATATGAATGAGAGAATAAAATACTAAAAGGCTGGCAAAGACCCCAGAAAAATATACCTTATTAAAAAAATATATATATATACACACATACATATGACTGGTGAATAGAACATAGTCACCCACTTGATTTTGGGTGTAGTTTGGTCTCTTAGAAGAAACTACCTCCCAAAATTTTAAAGAAAGAAAAACTTATATATACACAAAAATAAGGGTAAACACGATGAAGGGATGGAATATGACTATAAAGATGAAAATTTAAAAAATATCTAAAAAAGGAATTGATAAGTTGGTTGGAAAAAGAAAGAAAAAAAGAAGAGAGAATTTACTTAGGCTGGAGACTAGAACAAAACCCTGTATTAGATTTAGGGTATATTTTGATCTATTAGAGGAAATTGTATCCCAAAATTTTTTAGAAAAAAAAAAAAAAGCGCTATATGTGTACAAAAAATAAGGTTAAATACAAAGTAGGATAAAATAGGACTATAATAATGAAGGTTTAAAAAGATTTTTTTAGAACAGTGTTGTTAAGATAAACTAGTTTAAAAACATTAAAAGAGGAAAAAGAAATTTTTAAAAAATTAGAATAAGAAAAGAAATAAAATTTAAAAATTTTTAATTTAACTTTGCAAGACTAAAGGATCATGGGGAGAAAGCCATGAATTCCATGCATTGTTTTCCCCTCGCTCTGGAGTTCCGCGGTTCTCCTTGATCAGTGAGCTTGGTCTTGGCTGGATGTTCTTGCTGATCTTCTGGGGGAGGGGCCTGTTTCTCAAATGTCTTTGGCTGAGGCAGAATTGCACTGCCCTTACCAGGGGCCAGGCTAAGAAATCTGTTCACCTTCGCTCTCAGGAGCTTTTGTTCCCTGAATGCTTTCCATTGAGATCTGGAGGATGGGAATGAAAATGGTGGCCTCCCAATCTCCAGCCCAGCAGAGCCAAGAGCTTGGGGCCACCACTCCTCAGTGCGCCCTCAGCGAAAAGGGGTCAATCACTCCAATCTCCCTGGTCTCTGACCACACTCTGGGCTCACCCGGCCTGGGACCAAGTGTTTCTGTCTCTGGCGCACAGCCCCATTTGGAGTCTCCAAACCCAGCAGATTCTTGTCATGCTGCTCCTCCAGAGGAGGAAGGTGAGTCTCTCTGGATCTGCCTCTTGTGGGGTCCCTGCTCAAAGAGCAGTGGCTCCACTTGCTGCGGATCACAGTTTAAAGTAACCCAGAGCTGAGAGCTCACTCCTCGGCTCTGTCTCTGTAGTCAGCTTCCCCAATCTGATACCTGGGAGCTCTACCACACTCAGATACCCCCAATCTTTCAGTGACCCTGCAGGACCTGAGATCACACTATCTCCATGAGGGCTCCATCCCCTCTTAGCCTCTGGAGTGATGTCCCTCAGTGAAGCAGACTTCTAAAAGTTCAGATTTTGTGCTCCATTGCTCCACTGCTTGCCAGGAGCCCACCCCTCCCCCCACAGTCTATTTTCCCATGGCTTTGGATTCACTTCTCCACATGTCTTACCTTTCAGAAAGTGGTTGATTTTCTGTTTCTAGAATTGCTGCTCTTCTTCTCTTCGATCTCCTGTTGAGTTTGTAGGTGTTTGGAATGGTTTGATAACTATCTAGCTGAACTCCTGCGACCTGATATCATTTCAGTCTGCTACTCCTCTGCCATCTTGCCTTTCCTTCTTGTTGTCCCCTTTTATACTACTGTTCCATGTAAGGCAACATCTTTCTTCCTTCATTCTCTAAATGATCACAAATTCTTTTCAAATCTACCAAATTGTATGTGCATCAAATTCTACCAAAGGTTGGAAGCAACCTAAGATTTTTATGATGACCACTTGGAAAAGGATCAACTGCACTAAAATAATTTTTTACCTTTTTAGGGACCCTTACTCTCTCTAGGCAAAATATTCTAAAATGGCAGTTCATGGCCCAAATACAGTCCATGGACATATTTTGTTTGGACAGCACAGAAATAACATAAAATTTTAATTCATTTTCAACATTTTAAAAGGAGAAGCTTTTTCAGACTTCTGCCTTTCCTTGGAAGATGGGGAGACCTGAGGGTATGGAGCCCAACCTAAGCATGGCAATAACTTGCTGGAACTGAGTACCAGTCAGGCCCAGGACTTGCCTCCTACTCAAGCATCATCTCACCTAGCTCTGTACCAGCATGGGCCCTGGGGTGGGAGGAGTGCTTCCAAACTTCTCTCTCCACTTTTCATCTTTTTTTAAAGGCCCAATTTCTTTCTCTGGCAAATAACTCTAACATTCCTACCTTCTGTCTTATAGAGCATTTAATTCTCTTTGAGGCTACCCTGATCACCTAAACTAGCACAAGTCACCCCATCCTTTCACAACCACATAGGACTAATGAGATCTTCAAGATGTTTTCCTCAATAGAATTTAGCCACCTTGATATGAATTGTGCCATTACCATAGAGGGCAGAAGTACGTGTGGTCATCTGGTTTAGTAATTGCTCCCAAATCATATGGCTAATTAGTGGGAAAGCCAAGGTTCAAATTCAGTCCTTTTGATTTCCAGCCCAATACCCCCTTTTATACCCATTAATGCATCTTGATGCAGTCCATAACCTAGGAGAGCTAAATTGTGGGAGGCAGATTTAGAAAGGAAGTAGAAAAGGATTTTCCCTTCAGTAAGGAAGTAAGCAAATTGCTGTTCTTCCTTTCTACACAGTTTTGGCTTTCTCTGGTGATTTTTAAAATCAGAACACTCAAGCTACCAAAGAACCCTAGAGACCACCTAGCCCAACAGCCCAATTTTATAAATGAGGAAATTGAGGTCATTCACCCTTTTGAGCTGCTTAAATGGCCTTTTTAAGTAGAACATGTTCATTTTGCCTGTACACAAATTACTGGACAAGGTACAATGCATATTTTGTCATAAATCTTTAGAGATTTATTTCTTTATTCTTGGAGAATTTCCAAGATGGATTTGAATAATGATGGAAAACACAGCAAAACAGCTTGGGTGATAACAACAATAAGATACACTAGAAACAATTTTATTGTTTAGTGAACTGTGGAGAGAGTACTTTTGCATCTCTTAAAAGTGCTGTCAGGCATTAACTTATTAATCCTCAAAGAAGTACAAAAATCTTAGTCAGAAACCCCTACTTTCCTAAAGCCATTGAATGCCAAGAAAAAGAAAGAAATAGTATCACTGTGAACATCAAGATTTGAAAAATAGCTAAAGAGATTAGCAAAAGACAGAATAGATGGCTTTACCACACATGGTGGTGGAACAAATGAGTGAAGCAGAAGAAGACACCAAGGATCTAGTCTCAGCACTGTGGGGTAGATCCATTCTGGGCCCAAATCTCATGAGGACACCAAGCAGACCTTCTCACAGTAGCTGTGATGGAGGACAGTTGTCAAGCATCACTACCTAGGCTTTCCAGATTTAGCAAATAAAAATATAGGACACCTGGAGTATCTGGGTATTTAGTCAGTTAAGCATCAGACTCTTGATTTTGACCTCAGGGTTGTGAGATCAAGCCCCACATTATGTTCTCCTCTGAGCATAGAGTCCACTTAAGATTCTCTTTTTTTCCATTCCCTCTGCCCCTCCCCTTTCTCGTACTCTCTCTTTCAAATAAATAAGTAAATCGTTAAGAAAAATACAAGACACCCAATTAAATATGAATTCTAATAGATAAACCTGAGATAATTTTTAGTAGAAATATGTTTCCAAAACTTCTTGGGACATAGTTCTATTAAAATATTATTCATTGTAGTTTGCAATGCAAATTTAACTGGGCATCCTGAATTTTATGTAATAACTCCATTCCTATCCCCGGTCCATCATGGAACAATACCCAAAGAGATGAAATGACTATACATGTCCAGAAATAGCTTGCACCTCTGTGATTCCCCACTGAGTAGGACAACTGGTCTATACCGTCTTCACTGAGAGGCATCCACTGGTCATATGTTGGGTGTCAGAGCAAAGTCAAATTGCCATAAACATTTCTAAGCACTTACTCTTGATTTCTATACTACACACCCTGCACCAGGAACAAATACTTTCCCTACTGTCATTTGTGGAGCAAGCTTTGAGTGACCCTGGGTAGGAAAAGTGGAAGTTTCATCTGCTTCTAGCTCTACCTCTTGCCAGGTGAGCAAGTCTGCTTAGGGCATGAGTCTTGCACAGTCACTGATGGTCTTTAAAATGACAATGGCAGTAATTGTGCCTACTACTGGCTTTGTGCCATGTACAGACTCAAGTGCCCATGTAATTGAGATAACACCAATGGGAAAATGTCTCCACATCCTACAAAATACCAAAGAGAAAAGAGATGAAAATTTAAATGTTTGATTTGATCAAGAAACATCAAAGTTGTAATTGCAAGACAATTCAGAACTTGTTAGACTCTCTTATACCTACCATACTATTTAGAAATGCTTTCACGTTAAAGGCTACGTGAGGATGGGGGACAGATGAGTACCTTAATCTTTGAGAGAGTAATGATTCTAAAGATTTTAAACTATCCCTGATTATGGGGTTTTTTGCTTACTTTGTGTGATTGCTGTAAGATTCAAAAAATTATGTGAAATGCTAAATGACTCATCAGTGTCTATTTTCTGTAAGCAAAATGTTAGTGTACTTAAAATTTGCCTTTTAAAAGAAAAGAGAAATGTCAATTTTTGGCACTTGACCTGGCAAATTTTGTATATGTATATGTGTGTATACACAAACATATACAATCATCAGAGCTGAAGAGACTGTGAATACATGCACACTTATGCAACTTTTTTTTAAGATTTTATTCATTTATTTGAGAGAGAGAACACAAGCAGCGGTGGGAGAAAGAAAAACAGGGAGCCAGATGTTGGGCTTCATTCTAGGACACTGGGATCATGACCTGAGCTGAAGGTAGATGCTTAACCAGCTGAGCCACCCAGGCGCCCTCACTCATACAACTCTCTTAAACCTAGATCTCACTTTCCTTCTGTCTGCCAGTCAAAATCTGCCCCCTGGAAAGGGTCTACTAAATTTTTTTGTTCAGCTGTCCAGATTCTATTAGGTGAACTTGGCGGGAATATTTGGATGTTTGTTCTAAGATTGGGACAACAAAGATTGATCTTATTTGTGTTGTCTAAAGATGGATAACAGAAGGGAGAAATAAAAATTGTAACCCAGGGGGCAACACAGTAAGTCAAACAAGGCAAAGTCTTAATGGAAGTAGAAAAATTAACCAACTCTTAAGAAAAACATCATAAGGGTCAGTTCAAGAAGTTTGGAACTTGTGAAAGACTGTGTCTGAGACAGAGCCCCTGATCTGTGGCAACAACTTCAGGGAACATATTCTGCTGGATAATAGGTATGAATGATTGAGACTATATTGAGATAACTTCTTGAAATGAATCCACGTGCTTTTTCTTTTGTATCTCCTCATACAAAACCTTCCCTTTATTCACCAGAGACATCCATTATTTTGGGGGAAGATTGATATAATTGTAACAGAAATACAAAAAGAATTGGTGCTCAGATTTTGAGTTCCAAGTGAAGTTCTTGATGCCTACTTCACAGGCAATAATTATGAAAGCCAAAACTTGATGATTTATATATTAAAGGGAAAAACGAAAGTTTGTAAATCAAAAGGCAAAGCCTTAATGGAGCTGAGCACAAGATATAGCCACCAACAAAAGACTGAAGAAAGAATAGAGATGACATCAGAAACTTCCTATCATAAGAAGGACTGGGTTATTGAGGATCTATCTCCTGCTAAAATCATATAAAAATGTTATATACATTGGGGTACAGATGGCCCTTCTTTTCACTACATCTGTATCTTTGGGGTAATTACCCAGTAGCGCAATTGCAGGGTCATAGGGAAGCTCTATGTTTAACTTCTTGAGGAACCTCCACACTGTTCTCCAGAGTGGCTGCACCAACTTGCATTCCCACCAACAGTGTAGGAGGGTTCCCCTTTCTCCACATCCTCTCCAACACACGTTGTTTCCTGTCTTGCTGAT
>PISX010035435.1:0-12920 GCA_004024625.1 Mellivora capensis
GCAATGGACATTGGGGAGGGTATGTGCTATGGTTAGTGCTGTGAAGTGTGTAAACCTGGCGATTCACAGACATGTACCCCTGGGGATAAAAATTTGTTTATAAAAAAAAAAGAAACAAAAAGAAATAAAAGGTATTCAAATTGGCAAAGAAGAAGTCAAACTCTCTCTCTTCACAGATGACATGATGCTTTATGTGGAAAACCCAAAATTCTCACCCCCAAATTACTAGAACACATCCAACAATTCAGTAATGTGGCAGGATACAAAAATCAGTACACAGAAATCATGCTTTCTTATATACTAACAATGAAACTGTAAAAACGGAAATTAAAGAATTAATTCCATTTACAATAGCACCAAAACCATAAGATAACTTGGAATAAACCTAACCAAAGATGTAAATGAGCTACACTCGAGGAACTACAGAAAACTCATGAAAGAAATTGAAGAATAAATAAAAGATGGAAAAACATTCCATGCTCATGGATCACAAGAATAAACATTGTTAACATATCTATGCTGCCCAGAGCAATCCATACTTTCAATGCCATCCCAATCGAAATACCACTGGCATTTTTCAAAGTTCTGGAACAAACAATCCTGATATTGTATGAAACCAGAGAACACCCCAAATAGCCAAGGAAATGTTGAAAAAGAAAAACTAAGTTGTCGGCATCACCTTTTCTGATTTCAAGCTTTATTACAAAGCTGTGACCACCAAGACAGCATGGTACTGGCACAAAAAAAGACACACAGACCAATGGAACAGCATGGAGAGCCCATATATGGATCCACATCTCTGTGGCCAAATAATCTTTGACAAAGCAGGAAAAAATATCTAATGGAAAAAAGACAGTCTCTTCAATAAATGGTGCCGGGAAAATTGGATAGCTATATACAGAAGAATGAAACTCGACCACTCTCTTACACCATACACAAAGATAAACTTAAAATGGATGAAAGACCTAAATGTGAGACAAGACTCCATCAATATCTTAGAGGAGAACATAGGCAGTAACCTCTTTGACATCGGCCACAGCAACTTCTTTCAAACTTCCTTGTCTCCAAAGGCAAAGGAAACAAAAGGGAAAATGAAGTTTGGGGACTTCATCAAGATCAAAAGCTTCTGCACAGCAAAAGAAACAGTCAACAAAACAAAGAGGCAACCCACAAATGGGAGAAGATATTCACAAATGACAATACAGACAAAGGGCTGATATCCAGGATCTATAAAGAACTCCTCAAACTCAACATGCACAAAACAGATAATCATGCCAAAAAATGAGCAGAAGACATGAACAGACACTTATCCAATGAAGACATACAGATGGCTAACAGACACATGAAAAAATGTTCATCATCACTAGCCATCAGGGAGATTCAAACCAAAACCACATTGAGATACCACCTTACACCAGTTAGAATGGCCAAAATTCACAAGGCATGAAACAACAAATGTTGGAGAGGATGTGGAGAAAGGGGAACCCTTTTACACTGTTGGTGGGAATGCAAGTTGGTACAGCCACTTTGGAAAACAGTGTGGAGATTCCTTAAGAAATTAAAAATAGAGCTTCCCTATGACCCTGCAATTGCACTACTGAGTATTTACCCCAAGGATACAGATGTAGTGAAAAGAAGGGTCATCTGTACCCCCAATGTTCATAGCAGCAATGGGCACAGTTGCCGAACTGTGGAAAGAACCAAGTTGCCCTTCAACAGACAAATGGATAAGGAAGATGTGGTCCATATATATTATGGAGTATTCCTCCATCAGAAAGGATGAATACCCAACTTTTGTATCAACATGGATGGGACTGGAAGAGATTGTGCTGAGTGAAATAAGTCAAGCAAAGAGTCAATTATTACATGGTTTCACTTATTTGTGGAGCATAACAAATAACACAGAGAACATGGGGAACTGAAGACGAGAAGGTAGTTGGGGGAAATTGGAGGGGGAGAAGAACCATGAGAGACTATGGACTCTGAAAAACAATCTGAGGGTTTTGGAGGTGCGGGGGGTGGGAGGTTGGGTGAGCCTAGTGGTAGGTATTATGGAGGGCACGTATTGCATGGAGCACTGGGTATTGTGCTTGAACAATGAATTCTGGAACACTGAAAAGAAATTTTTTAAAAAGTAAAAATTAAAAAATAATTTAAAAATTTTAAAAAGAGGGGGGATCCTTTGAGTGGAAAATAGAGACCAAAGGCAACAACAACTAGAAAGAAACAAAGCAACTTTACAGGTAATATACTGGCACCAAATTCATATCTATCAATAAGTACTCTGAATTGAAATGGACTAAATGCTCCAATCAAAAAATAAGGTATCAGAATGAATAAAAAAAAAAGACTCATTCGTATGTTGCTTATGAGACTCCTTTTAGACCCAATGACACCTCCAGATTGAAAGTGAGAGGGGGTGGAAAACCATCTATCATGCTAATGAACATCAATAGAAAGCTGGAGTAGCCATCCTTCTATGAGAAAGATGAGATTTTAAACTAAAGACTGTAATAAGAGATGAGGAAGTCCCATATATCATAATAAAGGGGTTTACCCAACAAGAAAATCTAACAATTGTAAATATTTATGGCCCTAACTTTGGAGCACTCAAATATGTAAATCAATTAATAAAATTTAAAGAAACTCACTGATAATAAAACCATGATAATACGGGACTTTAACATCCTACTCACATCAATGGAGAGATCATCTAAGGAGAAGATCAACAATGAAACAAGGGGTTTGAATGACATGATCGACCAAATGGACTTCACAGATATATTCACAGCATTTCAACCCAAAGCTGCAGAATACACATTCTTTTCAAGTGGACATGGAACATTCTCCAGAGTAGATCACATACAAGGTCATAAATCAGGCCTCAACAAGTACAAAAAGATGGAAATCATACCTTTCATATTGTCAGACCACAATGCTATGAAACAACGTCATCCACAAGAAAAAATTTCAAAAGACCTCAAATACCTGGAGACTAAAGAACATCCTACTAAAGAATGGATGGGTTAACAAGGAAATTAAGAAATTTAAAAATACATAGAAGCAAATGAAAATGAAAATACGACAGTTCAAAACTTTTCAGATGCAGCAAAGGCAGTCCTAAGAGGGAAGTATACAGCAATAGAGGTCTTCCTCAAGAAGCAAGAAAACACTTAAGATTAGAGCATAAGGGACACCTGGGTGGCTCAGTTGGTTGGGCGGCTGCCTTTGGCTCAGGTTATGATCCCAGCATCCTGGGTTCGAGTCCCACATCGGGCTTCTTGCTCGGCAGGGAGCCTGCTTCTTCCTCTGCCTCTGCCTGCCACTCTGTCTGCCTGTGCTCGCTCTCTCTCTCTCCCTCTCTGACAAATAAATAAATTAAAAAAAGATTAGAGCAGAAATAAGTGATATAGAAATCAAAAACACAGAATATATCAATAAAACTAGGGACTGGTTCTTTCAAAGAATTAATGAAATTGATAAACCCCTAGCCAGACTTATCAAAAAGAAAAGAGGAAGGATCCAAATAAATAAAATCATGAATGAAAGAGATCACAACCAACACTGAAGAACAGAAATACAAACAATTATAAGAGAATATTATGAACAACTATATGACAACAAGTTGAGCAATCTAGAAGAAATGGATAAATTACCAGAACATATAAACTACCAAAACTGAAACACAAAGAAATAGAAAATTTGAACACACCCATAACAAGCAAAGAATTTGAATCAATATTCAAAAATTTCCCATAAACTAGAGTCCAGGGCCAGATGGCTTCCCAGGGAGATTCTATTAAACATTTTTTAAGATTTTATTTATTTATTTGACAGACAGAGATCACAAGCAGGCAGAGAGAGAGGGGTAAGCAGGCTCCCCGCCGAGCAGAGAGCCCCATGTGGGGCTCGATCCCAGGACCCCGGGATCACAACCCGAGCCAAAGGCAGAGGCTTTAACCCACTGAGCCACCCAGGGGCCCCAATTCTATTAAACATTTAATGAAGAATTTATTCTCATTCTTCTGAAGCTGTTCCAAAAAATAAAAATGGAAGGAAAACTTCCAAAGTCATTCTATGAGGCCAGCATTACCTTGATTCCAAAACCAGAAAAAGACCCCTCCAAAAAGGAGAATTACAAACTAATATCCTTGATGAACGTGGATGCAAAAATTCTCAACAGGATACTAGCTAATTGAATCCAAGAGTACATTAAAAGGACTATTCACCATGGTCAAGTAGGATTTACTCCTGGGCTGCAGGTGTGGATCAATATCTGCAAATCAACGTGATACACCACATTAATAAATGAAAGATAGGAACTGTACGATCCTCTCAATAGATACAGAAAAGTACTTGACAAAATGCAGCTTCCTTTCATTATGAAAACCCTCAGGAAAGTAGGGATAGAAGGAACATGCATCAACATCATAAAAGGCATATATGAAAGATATCATCCTCAATGGGCAAAAACTGAGACCTTCTCCTTTAAGGTCAGAAACATGGCAAGGGTGTCCACTCTCTCCACTATTGTTCAGCATAGTACTGGAAGTCCTAGCTTCAGCAGTCCAATAACCAAAGGAAATAAGAAGCATCCAAATCATCAAACAAGAAGTCAAACTTTCACTCTTTGTAGGTGACATGATACTCTATGATGAAAACCTGAAAGACTCCATCAAAAATTGCTAGAACTGATACACGAATTCAGCAAAGTTGCAGGGTATAAAGTCAACATACAGAAACCTGTTGCATTTATATACACCACTAACAAAGCAGCAGAAAGAGAAATCAAAAAAATCAATCTTGTTTACAATTGCACCAAAAACCATAAGATACCTAAGAATAAACCTAAGAGGTAAAAGAACTGTATGCTGAAAACTATAGAACACTAATGAAAGAAATAAAGAACACACAAAGAAATGGTAAAACAGGGGCGCCTGGGTGGCTCAGTGGGTTAAAGCCTCTGCCTTCAGCTCAGGTCATGATCTCAGGGTCCTGGGATTGAGCCCCACATAAGGCTCTCTGCTCAGGAGGGAGCCTGCTTTCTTCTCTCTCTCTGCCTGCCTCTCTGCCTACTTGTGATCTCTCTCTCTCTGTCAAATAAATAAATAAATATTAAAAAAAAGAAATGGTAAAACATTCCATGCTCATGGATTAGAACAAATATTATCAAAATATCTATACTACCAAAGCAATCTACACATTCAATGTAATCCAGAAAAAATGCCACTAACATTTTTCACAAAAGTAGAACAAACAATCCTAAGATTTGTACAGAACCAAGAAAGACCCCAAATAGTCAAACTAATGTTGAAAAAGAAAAGCAAAGAAGGAGGCATCACAATCCAGACTTCAAGCTGTATCACAAAGTTGTAATCATCAAGACAGTATGGTACTGGCTCAAAAACCAGACACATAAGATCAATGGAACAGATAGGGAACTCAGAAGTGGACCCACAACTATATGGTCAACCAATCTTTGACAAAGTAGGGAAGAATATCCAATGGAAAAAGACAGTCTCTTCGACAAATGGTGTTGGGAAAACTGGACAGCGAGATGCTTAAGTATGAAACTGGACCACTTTCTTACATCATACACAAAAATAAATTCAAAATTGATGAAAGACATAAATATAATACAGGAAACCATCAAAATCTTAGAGAAAAAAAGAGGCAGCAACCTCTTTGACCTCGGCCACAGTAACTTCTTGGTAGATATGTCTCCAGAGGCAAGGAAAACAAAAGCCAAAATTAATGGCAGGTCCTTTTCAAGATAAAAAGCTTCTGTGTAGCAAAAGAAACACTCAATAAAACTAAAAGACAACCTTTGGAATGGGAGAAGATATTTGCGAATGACATGTCCTATAAAGGGCTAGTATCCAGAATCTACAAAGAACTCATCAAAATCCATACCCCAAAATAAATAATCCAGTTAAGAAATGGGCAGACATCATGAACAGACATTTCCTCAAAGAAGACATAAAAGTGGCTAACAGACACATGAAAAAATGCTCGACATCACTCATCATCAGGAAAATACAAGTAAAAACTACAATGAGATATCACCTCACACAAGTCAGAATGGCTAACAACTCAGGAAACAACAGATGTTGGTGAAGATGTGGAGAAAGGGGAACCCTTTTGCATTGTTGGTGGGAAGGCAAAGTGGTGCAGCCACCATAGAAAATAGTATGGAAGTCCCTCAAAAAGTTAAAAATAGAACTACCATAGGACCCAGCAATTGCAGTACTAAGGATTTATCCAAAGGATACAAAAATGCTAATTCAAAGGGGCACATGCACCACAATGTTTACATCAACACTACCAAGAATAGCCAAATCATGGAAATAGCCCAAATGTTCATCAACTGATGAATGGATAAAGAAGATTTTATATATATATACATACACACAATGGAATATTACTCAACCATCAAAAGAATGAAATCTTACATTTTGCAACAACTTGGGTGGAACTGGAATGTATTACACTAAGTGAAATAGGTCAGTCAGAAAGGCAAATATATGATTTCACTCATATGTGGAATTTAGGAAACAAAACAGATGAACATAAGGGAAGGGAGGAAAATAAGATAAAAACTGGAAAGGAGGCAAATTATAAGAAAATTTTAGCTATAGAGAATAAACTGAAGATTGAGGGAAGGGAGGTGGAGAATGGGCTAAATGGGTGATGGGCATTAAGGAGGACACACGTTGGGATGAGCACTGGGTGTCATTATGTAAGTGATGAATCACTAAATTCTATTCCTGAAACCAATATTACACTATAGGTTAACTATCTTTCTTTCTTAAAGATTTTATTTATTTATTTGACAGAGAGATACATGGCAAGAGAGGGAACACAAGCAGGGGGAGTGGGAGAAGGAGAAGCAGGTTTTCCACTGAGCAGGGAGCTTGATGCAGGGCTCAATCCCAGGACCCTGTGATCATGACCTGAGGTGAAGCCAGATGATTAATGACTGAGCCACCTAGGCACCCCTATATGTTAACTATCTTGAATTTAAATTTAAAAATGTAAAAAAAGTGATATATATATATATATATATATATATATATATATATATATGTATATGTATATATATGCAATGGAACGTTACTCAGCCATGAAAGAGGATGTGATTTTGCCATTTGTGACGCCATGGATGAACCTAGAAGGTATTATACTAAGTGATTTAAGTCAGACAGAGAATGACAAATACCCTATTATTTTACTTACATGTCGAATTTGGTGGTGGGAGGTTGGGGGAGCCTGGTGGTGGGTATTGTGGAGGGCACGCATTGCATGGAGCACTGGGTGTGGTGTAAAACTGTGAATTCTGTTACACTGAAAAGAAATTTAAAAAATGCGGAAAAAAAAAGAATTTGATAAACAAACAAAACAAATAATCAAAAAGCAGAAAAGTCCCATAAATACAGAGAACAAACATGATTGCCAGAGGGGAGGGTGTTAGGAGGATGGGCAAGATGTATGAAATGGACTGGGAGGAACAGGTTTCCAATTATGGAATAAATTAATCACGGGGATAAAAGGTCCAGCTTACCAACAGTGTAAGAGGGTTCCCCCTTTCTCCACATCCTCTCCAACATTTATTGTTTCCTGACTATTAATTTTTGCCATTCTAAAGGGTGTAAGGTAATATCTCAGTGTGGTTTTGATTTGAATTTCCCTGATGGCTAATTCAAGTTGGTACAGCCACTTTGGAAAACAGTATGGGTGTTCTGCAAAAAGTTAAAAATAGAACTACACTATGACACAACAATTGCACTACTGGGTATTTACCCCAAGGATACAGATGTAGTGAAAAAAAGGGCCATCTGTACCCCCAATGTTCATAGGAGCAATGTCCTCAATAGCCAAACTGGAAGGAGCCAAGATGCCCTTCAACAGATGCATGGATAAAGAAGATGTGATTCATATATACAATGGAATATTACTCAGTCATCAGAAAGGATGAATACCTAACTTTTGCATCAACATGGGTGGAACTGGAGGGAATTATGGTAAGTGAAATTAGTCAAGCAGAGAAAGACAATTATTGTATGGTTTCACTTACATATGGAACATAAGGAATAGAATGGAGGACAATAGGGGAAGGAAGGGAAAAATGAAGCAGAGGGGAATCAGAAGGAGAGACAAACCATGATAGACTATGGCCTCCAGGAAACACACTGAGGGTTTCAGAGGGGAGGTGGTTGGAGGATGGGTTAGCATAGGGTTGGGTATTAAGGAGGGCACATATTGCATGGAACACTGGGTGTTATATGCAAAGAATGAATCATGGAACTCTACATCAAAAACTAATGATGTACTGTATGGTGATCAACATAAGATAAAAAAAGGTACCACTTAAGGTAATATAGTCATTGGTATTGTAATAGCAGTGTATGATGAGAGATGGTAGCCACACTTGTGGTGAGCATAGCATAATCTATAGACTTGTCAAATCACAATATTGTATGCCTGAAACTAATGTAACATTGTGTGTCAACTCTACTTCAATAAAAAATAATAAAACAAGTTAACTGAAAAAAAATCCCAGTAAACAAATAGTGCTATATCCCTACCATGGAATACCAGAAGCAATAAAAAGGAATGAACTGTTTGTATATACAATTTGGATTTATCTAAGGGCTTTGTGATTGATGAAAATAAAAAGCCGGTGTTGAGAGGTCATGTATTGTTTGATTTCACTTATATATTTTTTTGAAGTTATAGAAGTTGAAATGGCAAAGTTACAGACATTGAAAACAGATTTGCAGTTGCCAGGGGTTATGGGTAGGGTGGAGGATAGGTAAGTCACTGTGATTTTAAAAGGGCAACATGTGGAATGCTTGTAGTAATAGAAATTCCCTGTATCTTGACTGTGGTGGTAGACACATAAACTTACAAAATTGAAATCTAATGTGACAAAACATAAAGGACCCAATATGCGCACGTGTGCGCATGCGCACACACACACACACACACACACACACACAGGAAAAAAGGTAAAACTGGGAAAATCTGTACAAGATCAGTAGAGTATAGCAATACCAAATCCTGGCTGTGATATTGTACTATATAGTTTTGCAGGATGTTACCATTGACAGAAACTGGACAAAGAGCATACAGGATCTTTTTCACAATCACATTTTCATTTATCTCAAAATAACAAGTTCAATTAAAAAAACATTGAAAACTTGATTTCATTCCCTGGTGGACATTAATTATTGTTTTTATTACTACTACCAGTCACTTTGCAACCCGGGTGGAGAGCAGAGGAGAAAGATTTCAGGAACCTGGTTGTTCATGATTTCATTGAGCCACTGTACCAACCAAATATGAGTCCTTCTCAATCTCTGAACTTCCTATTATTCAAAATAATACTTTCTTCATGGTTTAAGACAATTTGAGTGAATTATTTGTTATTTGTTGCCTAAAATATTCTTGATGACATTCATATATCTGTGGCTGTTATTTGAATTTGATTTGCTGCAAGTTCACATATGATGATTTTTCTGGATGTGTCTAATATGTTCAAGAGTGGTATTTTTAATTTTTTCCTAGAACTTATTTAGTTCTCTTGATCTGCATGCTCACAACTTTTTCTAACTTAGTCAGATGTTCATCACTTACATTTTGAATATTGCTTCAGTTGTAACTAGGATGGATCATCTTCAGGAACACCCATTAATCTAGGGCCCTTTCCATTTTCCCTTGTGATTATTGCTCTTGTCATCCTTTTTACCCATCTACTTTTTGCAACAGATAGTTTAATTTCCTTGATGCCACTATTACATGCTTTTCGTTTTCCTACACAATAAAATTTTTTTTCCTGTTGCCTCAAATGTATATTTTAAATCTGCCACTACAGTGATGACTCTGGTTGGATGATTGAAGAAAATGTCACAAGGGCACACAGCTGGAAGATAGCTGAAATAAGATTAAAACTCAGATGTGTCTGACTCTAAAGTTGGTGCCCTGAGCCACAGTGCTCTTTTGAATTGCTAGTTGATAAGCAAGGAGGGAATTTAGTTCTCTGTCACTGTTTCACTTTATAGTTAAAATCTTCAAGTAGAAATTAATGGTAAGGTTATTTTAAAATCTGATAGGCTCATGACTATGACAAAGAGGACAAATCGCCTATGGCATGAAATTTCATGCTGTCAGATTAAGCACCTTTTCATTCTCTCTCAGAATAAAAGAGGAAGGAATTTCTTACTGTGTTACTTGCTGGGGCAATGCCCTGATCCCCATAAATATGGGCCTTCCACCTTACTGGAGTTGGAGGGGATCCCAGCTTGTAAATTACAAAGAAAAAAAAAAGATCATACGGATAGAATTATCTCATTGGACAACCTTACTTTTCTCCTCCCTGCTCCCATCACTGATAACTGCAGGCATGTCCACTGCATCTCACCCTTGTCCCTGATTTCCTTCCTCTTGGTTCAGTTCTATATCACATTCTAGGTATTGAGACACTGTTATGTACTGAATATGTCCTCCCTAAATTTATTTATTAAAATCATCCTATCTACTGTGATGGTATTTGGGGGTGGAACATTTGAAAGGTCATTTAGTAAGGTCAGGGGATGGAACTCGCATGTGATTAGTGTCCTTATAAAAGGAGGGAAGAAGAAATCTTTCCTTTTTTTTCCATGCACATGCATGGAGGAAAAACCATGTGAGTAGACATAAAGATGGCTGCCTTCCACAAGCCAGGAAGTGGACTTTCACTAAGAACTTAAAAAAGGAAGAAGTATAATAAAGGCAATTCAGGGCTCATTGGGGCTGCCACTCCCACCACAGGCCCAGACTGAATAAGTCCAAAGCACAGAGCTGCCTCCACCTTGGATTCAGAGGGCAGGTTCACCACAGAGCACTGTGGCATGGGCAGAGCCTTTGTATAGAGCCATGTGGGTAGTGCTTGCCCAGTTGAAGGATTGAGGTTGCTCCACTGAGTCTCAGAGGTATCACTTCTACTCCAGTTAGTGTAGAGGGCAGAGCATTGAATGAAAGATCACTCTAACACCTGAAGATCTAATGGATTTGCCTTACTAAATTTTGGACTTGCTTGGGTCCCATCATCCTTTCCTTCTTTCCTATTTCTACCTTTTGAATTGGAAATATCTATCCTATGTCTGTTACATCATTGTATTTTAGAAGCATATAACTCATCTAGTTTCACAGGTTTACAGCTAGAGAGGGATTTACCTCAATATGAATCATACTTTGAGTCTCACCATATCTGATTTGACATTTTGATGAGGCTTTGGGCTTTAGACCTGAGATCTAATGTTGGGATGAGTAAAAACTTAGGGGCTATTGGAATGCAATAAATGATTTTATATGTGAAAAGGACATAAATTTTGGGAAACCAAAAGGTTGAATATTATGGGTTGAATGTGTCCCCCCAAATTTATATTTTGAATACCTAATCCCCAATGTGATGGCTTTTGAAAGTGGGGCCATTGCTAGGTAATTTGGTTTATTTTTTATTTTTATGCTTTATTATGTTACGTTAGTCACCATACAGTACATCACTAATTTTTGATGTAGTATTCCATGATTCATTGTTTGTGTATAACATCCAGTGCTCCAAGCAATACCTACCCTTGCTTAATATCCATCACCGAGCTCACCCATCCACCACCCCCTCCCCTCTAAAACCCTCAGTTTTTTTTTCTTGGATTCATAGTCCCCCATGGTTCATCTCCTCCTCTGATCCCCCCCCTTCATTTTTCCCTTCCTTCTCCCAACGTCCTCCATGCTATTCCTTATGTTCCACAAATAAGTGAAACCATACAATAATTGACTTTCTCTGTTTGACTTTTTTCACTTAGCATACACCCCTCCAGTCCCATCCACATTGATGCAAAAGTTGGGTATTCGTCCTTTCTGATGCCCGAGTAATATTCCATTGTATTTATGGACCATATCTTCTTCATCCATTCATCTGTTGAAGGGCATCTCAGCTCTTTCCACAATTTGGCTATTGTGGACATTGCTTCTATGAACATTGGGGTACATATGGCCCTTCTTTTCACTACATCTGTATCTTTGGGATAAATACTCAGTAGTGGACCATAGAATGGTCATAGGGTAGCTCTATTTTTAATTCTTTGAGGAATCTCCACACTTTGGAAAACAGTGTGGAGGTTCCTCAAAAAATTAAAAAAAGTGTCTCTTTCTTGATTTGCTTCTCTCTCTCTCTCCTTTCCCCTTTGCTCATTTGTTTTGTTTCTTAAGTTCCACACATGAGTGACATCGTATGGTATTTGGTTTTTTTTTTTAATTTTTATTTTTTATAAACAAATTTTTATCCCCAGGGGTACATGTCTGTGAATCGCCAGGTTTACACACTTCACAGCACTAACCATAGCACATACCCTCCCCAATGTCCATTACCCCACCCCCCTTTCCTGACCCCCTCCCCCCCACAACCCTCAGTTTGTTTTGTGAGATTAAGAGTCACTTATGGTTTGTCTCCCTCCCAATCCCATCTTGTTTCTTTTCTTCTTTTTCTGCCCCCCTAGTCCCCCATGTTGCATCTCCACTTCCTCATATCAGGGATATCATATGATAGTTGTCTTTCTCCGATTGACTTATTTCGCTAAGCATGATACCCTCTAGTTCCATCCACGTCGTTGCGAATGGCAAGATTTCATTTCTTTTGATGGCTGGTTTATTTTTTATTTTATTTTTTTAATTTTATTAATACAATAGTATTCCATCGTGTATATATACCACATCTTCTTTATCCATTCATCTGTTGATGGACATCTAGGCTCTTTCCATAGTTTGGCTATTGTAGACATTGCTGCTATAAACATTCGGGTGCACGTGCCCCTTCGGATCACTACGTTTGTATCTTTAGGGTAAATACCCAGTAGTGCAATTGCTGGGTCATAGGGTAGTTC